>CM065478.1:30296206-30428706 GCA_032873175.1 Leptopilina drosophilae
TAGCGAAACGATTGAAATATTTGCGAAATAGAAGGAAAGAAATTAGAAAAAAGAAAAGGAAAAAAATGAAAAAGATAGAAAAAAAGCAGTGAAAAAAAAAAAAAAAAACACGAAATAGAAATAGAAGCGAAATAGAAGGAAAAAAAAAAAAAAAAAAAAGAAAAAAATGAAAAAAAACTGAAAAGAAAAGTGCGAAAAACAGAAAAAAGAAGGGAAAAAGAAAGAGAAAAAAGAAAAAGAAATTTACGAAAAAAAAAAAAAAGATGGTAGAAAAGAAAAGAAAAAAGATAGAAAAGAAAAAATAAAAAGAAGGTAGAAAAGAAAAAAAAAGATAGAAAAACAGGAAAAATAGCGAAAAAGGCTACATATTTGGAAAAAAGAAAAAAAAAAAGAAAAAATTGAAAAAATGAGTAAAAAAAAGCACTGGTAAAAATTCGTAGTGCAGATTACAGGAAAAATAAAACGGCTACAATTTGCGAAATAGAAGGGAAGAAATTAAATTTTTTAAAAAAAAAATGCAAAAAAATGAAACTGGTGAGCTGAAAAAGCAGGAAAGTAAGTGCAGATTACAGGAAAAATATAGCGAAATAGGCCTACATATTGCGAAATAGAAGGAAAGAAAAAAAAAAAAAAAAAAAATGAAAAAATGAAAAAAAAGAAAAAGCAGGGATCTTCAGTGCAGAAAAAAAAATAGCGAAACAGCTAATAGCGAAATAGAAGGAAAGAAAGAAAAATTGGAAAAAAAAAAAAAAAAATGAAAAAGAAAATTCAGCAGGAAAGGCAGAAAAAAAAATAGCAGAAAAGAAAAGCGAAAATAGGAAAAAAAAAATAGGGAAAGAAAAAGAAAAAAAAAAAAAAAAAAATGAAAAAAAAAAATCTGAAAAAAAAAAAAAAAACAGGAAAAATATAGCGAAAGAAATAGGAAAAAAAAAAAAAAGAAAAAATTGAAAAAAATAAAAAAAAAATGAAGGTGAGCTGAAAAATAGCAGGAGAAAATTCAGAAGAAAGAGATTACAGGAAAAATATAGAAAGAAAAAGGAAAGAAAGAAATGGGAAGAAAAAAAAGAAAAAAAAAAAAAGAAAAGAAAAATGAGGGAAAAAGTGAAAAAAGAAAGAAAATTACAGAAAAAAAAACAAAAGCGAAAAAAAAAAAAAAAAAGAAAAAAAAAAAATTGAAAAAATGTAAATAAAGGGAAAAGTGAGCTGAAAGGCAGATTCAAAAAGTTTACAGGAAAAAATAAGATTGGGATAGAATAGGAAAGAAAAAATAGAAAAAAAAAAAAAAAAGAAAAAAAAAAAAAAAATTCAGACAGAAAAAAGAAAAAAAAATATAGCGAACAGACATATTTGCGAAAAAAGGAAGGGAAAGAAATTAAATTTTTCGAAAAAAAGAAAAAAAAATGAAACTGAAAAAAAGGAAAAAAAGGTGGACAGATTACAGGAAAAATATAGCGAAAAAGACTACAATTTGCGAAAAAAAAAGAAAAAGAAAAAAAAAGAAAAAAATGAAAAAAAAAAGAAACTGGTGAGAAAAATCAGCAATCTTCAGAAGTGCAGTTACAGGAAAAATATAGCGAAAAACGACATATTGAAATAGAAAGAAAAAAAAAAAAAATTGAAAAAATGGAAAATGAAAGAAACTGAAAAAAAATTCAGAAGACAGAAAAAAAATATAGCGAAAAACGCCTAATATTTGCGAAATAGAAGGAAAGAAAGAAAAAAGAAAAATGAAAAAAAAAAATAGAAAAGAAAAGGAAAAAGAAAAAGGAAAAAATATAGCGAAAAAGAAGAAAAAAGGAAAAAAAAGAAAAAGAAATGAAAAAAAAAAAAAGAAAAAAAAAGAAAGAAAAAAAAAAAGGAAAGAGCAGAAAAATAGAAGGGAAAAGGAAAAAAAAAAAAATTAAAAGAAAAAAGAAAAATGACAAAACAAAAAAGAGTAAAAAAAAACGAACAGATAAGTGCAATTACAGGAAAAAAAATAGAAAAAGAAAAAGAAAGAAAAAAGAAATTAAAAAAAAAAAAAAATTGACAGAAAAAAAAGGAAAAAATGAATAAAGCAGGAAAAAGAAAAAAAAAAAAAAATATTCGAAAAAAACAAAAGAAAAAAAAGAAAAAAGAAAAAATGAAAAAAACAAAAAAGGAAACTGAAAAAGAAAAAAAGAAAAAAAAAGAAAAAAAATAAAAGGAAAAAAAGAAGAAGAAAAACTGAAAAAAAGGGAAAGTGAAAATTAAAAGAAAAAGAAAAAGAAAAAGAAAAAGAAAAGGAGGAAAGAAAAAAGGGAAAGAAAAGAATTAAAGAAAAAATTGAAAAAACACGATTACAATTGAAAAAGGAGTGAAAAAAATGAAAAAAAAATAGAAAAGGTGAAAAATAGAATAAAATGCAGATTACAGAAAAATATAGCGAACACGAGATACATATTTGCGAAATAGAAAAAAAAAAAATTTTTCGAAAAAAAAAATGCAAAAAAAACTGAAAAAATGAAAAAGAAACAGCAAATTAAGCAGAAAAAAAAAATAGAAAGAAATAGAAGAAAAAAAAAAAAAAAAAATTGAAAAAAATGAAAAAAATGAAACTGGAAAAAATTCAGCAGAGAAAAACAGGAAAAAAAGCGAACAGACGAAATAGAAGGGAAAGAAATTAAAAATAGAAAAAAAGAAAAAAATGAAAAAAAAAGGTGAGCTGAAATTCAGGAAAAAAAAAAATATAGCGCAAAATAGAAAAGAAGCGAAAGAAAAAGGAAAAAAAAAAGAAAAAAAATGAAAAAAAAATGAAATGGTTAAAAAGAAAAGAAAAAAAACAGAAATTCTAGGAGAAAAAAAAAGAAATTGAAAAAGCGAAATAGAAAGAAAAAATAGAAAGAAAATGAAAAAAGAAAAAAAAAAAAAATAAAAAAAAATTGTGAAAAAGAGAAAAAAAAAAACAAAAAGTGCAGATTAGAAAAAATAGGTAAGTGCAGATTACAGAAAAGAAAAAAAAAAATAGAAAAAAAGAAGGAAAAAAAAAAAGAAAAAAAAAAAATGAAATTGAAAAAAGAAACAGAAAAAAGGAAAAATAGGAAAAAAAGAAGGGAAAGAAATTAAATTTTTTCGAAAAAATTGCAAAAAATGACCCTGTCCCCCCCCTCAAACTCTCTTCAAATCTGAACCTGGTGAGCTGAAAATTCAGCAGGATCTTCAGTTTTACGTGCAGGTTGATTACCGAAAATTATAGCAAACCTGATAGGTCTACATATTTGCGAAATAGAAGGAAAGAAATTAAATTTTTTCGAAAAAAATTGCAAAAAATGACCCTGTCTCCCCCCTCAACTTCTACAAATCTGAACCTGGTGATCTAAATTCAACAGGGATCTTCAGTTTTACGTGCAGATTACCGGGAAATTATAGCGAACCTGATAGGTCTACATATTTGCGAAATAGAAGGGAAAGAAATTAAATTTTTTCGAAAAAATTGCAAAAAATGACCCTGTCCCCCCCCTCAACTTCTTCAAATCTGAACCTGGTGAGCTAAATTCAGCAGGGATCTTCAGTTTAACGTGCAGATTACAGGAAAAATATAGCAAACCTGATAGGTCTACATATTTGCGAAATAGAAGGGAAAGAATTTAAATTTTTTCGAAAAAATTTCAAAAAATGACACTGTCTCCCCCCTCAACATCTACAAATCTGAACCTGGTGAGCTAAATTCAGCAGGGATCTTCAGTTTTACGTGCAGATTACCGGAAAATTATAGCGAACCTGATAGGTCTACATATTTGCGAAATAGAAGGGAAAGAATTTAAATTTTTTCGAAAAAATTGCAAAAAATTACCCGTCCCCCCCCTCAACTTCTACAAATC
The DNA here is from genome assembly GCA_032873175.1 of Leptopilina drosophilae. Classification (NCBI taxonomy): domain Eukaryota; kingdom Metazoa; phylum Arthropoda; class Insecta; order Hymenoptera; family Figitidae; genus Leptopilina; species Leptopilina drosophilae. The sequence goes on from CM065478.1 coordinate 30,300,046, forward strand.
TGAACCTGGTGAGCTAAATTCAGCAGGGATCTTCAGTTTTACGTGCAGATTATCGGAAAAATATAGCAAACCTGATAGGTCTACATATTTGCGAAATAGAAGGGAAAGAATTTAAATTTTTTGGAAAAAAATTTCAAAAAATGACACTGTCTCCCCCCTCAACTTCTACAAATCTGAACCTGGTGAGCTAAATTCAGCAGGGATCTTCAGTTTTACGTGCAGGTTACCGGAAAATTATAACGAACCTGATAGGTCTACATATTTGCGAAATAGAAGGGAAAGAAATTAAATTTTTTCGAAAAAATTGCAAAAAATGACCCTGTCCCGCCCTCAACTTCTACAAATCTGAACCTGGTGAGCTAAATTCAACAGGAATCTTCAGTTTTACGTGCAGATTACCGTAAAATTATAGCTAACCTGATAGGTCTACATATTTGCGAAATAGAAGGGAAAGAATTTAAATTTTTTTGAAAAAATTTCAAAAAATGACCCTGTCCCCCCCTCAACTTCTACAAATCTGAACCTGGTGAGCTAAATTCAGCAGGGATCTTCAGTTTAACGTGCAGATTACAGGAAAAATATAGCAAACCTGATAGGTCTACATATTTGCGAAATAGAAGGGAAAGAATTTAAATTTTTTCGAAAAAATTTCAAAAAATGACACTGTCTCCCCCCTCAACATCTACAAATCTGAACCTGGTGAGCTAAATTCAGCAGGGATCTTCAGTTTTACGTGCAGATTACCGGAAAATTATAGCGAACCTGATAGGTCTACATATTTGCGAAATAGAAGGGAAAGAAATTAAATTTTTTCGAAAAAATTGCAAAAAATGACACTGTCTCCCCCGTCAACTTCTACAAATCTGAACCTGGTGAGCTAAATTCAGCAGGGATCTTCAGTTTAACGTGCAGATTACAGGAAAAGTATAGCAAACCTGATAGGTCTACATATTTGCGAAATAGAAGGGAAAGAAATTAAATTTTTTTGAAAAAATTGCAAAAAATGACCCTGTCCCCCCCCTTAACTTCTACAAATCTGAACCTGGTGAGCTAAATTCAGCAGGGATCTTCAGTTTTACGTGCAGATTACCGGAAAATTATAGCGAACCTGATAGGTCTACATATTTGCGAAATAGAAGGGAAAGAATTTAAATTTTTTCGAAAAAATTGCAAAAAATGACCCTGTCCCCCCCGTCAACTTCTTCAAATCTGAACCTGGAGAGCTAAATTCAGCAGGGAACTTCAGTTTTACGTGCAGATTACCGGAAAATTATAGCGAACCTGATAGGTCTACATATATGCGAAATAGAAGGGAAAGAAATTAAATTTTTTAGAAAAAATTGCAAAAAATGACCCTGCCCCCCCCCTCAACTTCTACAAATCTGAACCTGGTGAGCTAAATTCAGCAGGGATCTTCAGTTTTACGTGCAGATTACAGGAAAATTATAGCGAACCTGATAGGTCTACATATTTGCGAAATAGAAGGGAAAGAAATTAAATTTTTTCGAAAAAATTGCAAAAAATGACCCTGTCCCCCCCCTCAACTTCTACAAATCTGAACCTGGTGAGCTAAATTCAGCAGGGATCTTCAGTTTTAAGTGCGGATTACAGTAAAAATATAGCGAAACTGATCGGTCTACATATTTGCGAAATAGAATGGAAAGAAATTAAATTTTTTGCAAAAAATTTCAAAAAATGACCCTGTCCCCCCCTCAACTTCTACAAATCTGAACCTGGTGAGCTAAATTCAGCAGGGATCTTCAGTTTTACGTGCAGATTACCGGAAAATTATAGCGAACCTGATAGGTCAACATATTTGCGAAATAGAAGGGAAAGAAATTAAAGTTTTTTCAAAACATTGCAAAAAATGACACAGTCCCCCCCCTCAGCTTCTATAAATCTGAACCTGGTGAGCTAAATTCAGCAGGGATCTTCAGTTTTACGTGCAGATTACCGGAAAATTATAGCGAACCTGATAGGCCTACATATTTGCGAAATAGAAGAAAAAGAAATTAAATTTTTTCGAAAAAATTGCAAAAAATGACCCTGTCCCCCCCGTCAACTTCTTCAAATCTGAACCTGGAGAGCTGAAATTCAGCAGGGATCTTCAGTTTTACGTGCAGATTACCAGAAAATTATAGCGAACCTGATAGGTCTACATATTTGCGAAATAGAAGGGAAAGAAATGAAATTTTTCCAAAAAATTGCAAAAAATGACCCTGCCCCCTCCCCCTCAACTTCTACAAATCTGAACCTGGTGAGCTAAATTCAGCAGGGATCTTCAGTTTTACGTGCACATTACAGAAAAAATATAGCGAACACGATTGGCCTACATATTTGCGAAATAGAAGGGAAAGAAATTAAATTTTTTCGAAAAAATTGCAAAAAATGACCCTGTCCCCCCCCTCAGCTTCTATAAATCTGAACCTGGTGAGCTAAATTCAGCAGGGATCTTCAGTTTTACGTGCAGATTACCGGAAAATTATAGCGAACCTGATAGGCCTACATATTTGCGAAATAGAAGGGAAAGAAATTAAATTTTTTTGAAAAAATTGCAAAAAATGACCCTGTCCCCCCCTCAACTTCTACAAATCTGAACCTGGTGAGCTGAAATTCAGCAGGGATCTTTAGTTTTAAGTGCAGATTACAGGAAAATTATAGCGAACCTGATAGGCCTACATATTTGCGAAATAGAAGGGAAAGAAATTAAATTTTTTCGAAAAAATTGCAAAAAATGACACTGTCTCCCCCCTCAACTTCTACAAATCTGAACCTGGTGAGCTAAATTCAGCAGGGATCTTCAGTTTTACGTGCAGATTACCGGAAAATTATAGCGAACCTGATAGGTCTACATATTTGCGAAATAGAAGGGAAAGAAATTAAATTTTTTCGAAAAAATTGCAAAAAATGACCCTGTCCCCCCCTCAACTTCTACAAATCTGAACCTGGTGAGCTAAATTCAGCAGGGATCTTCAGTTTAACGTGCAGATTACAGGAAAAATATAGCAATCCTGATAGGTCTACATATTTGCGAAATAGAAGAAAAAGAAATTAAATTTTTTCGAAAAAATTGCAAAAAATGACCCTGTCCCCCCCTCAACTTCCACAAATCTGAACCTGGAGAGCTGAAATTCAGCAGGGATCTTCAGTTTTACGTGCAGATTATCGGAAAAATATAGCAAACCTCATAGGTCTACATATTTGCGAAATAGAAGGGAAAGAATTTAAATTTTTTCGAAAAAATTGCAAAAAATGACACTGTCTCCCCCCTCAACTTCTACAAATCTGAACCTGGTGAGCTAAATTCAGCAGGGATCTTCAGTTTTACGTGCAGATTACCGGAAAATTATAGCGAACCTGATAGGTCTACATATTTGCGAAATAGAAGGGAAAGAAATTAAATTTTTTCGAAAAAATTGCAAAAAATGACCCTGTCTCCCCCCTCAACTTCTACAAATCTGAACCTGGTGAGCTAAATTCAGCAGGGATCTTCAGTTTTACGTGCAGATTACCGGAAAATTATAGCGAACCTGATAGGCCTACATATTTGCGAAATAGAAGGGAAAGAATTTAAATTTTTTCGAAAAAATTTCAAAAAATGACACTGTCTCCCCCCTCAACTTCTACAAATCTGAACCTGGTGAGCTAAATTCAGCAGGAATCTTCAGTTTTACGTGCAGATTACCGGAAAATTATAGCGAACCTGATAGGTCTACATATTTGCGAAATAGAAGGGAAAGAATTTAAATTTTTTTGAAAAAATTTCAAAAAATGACCCTGTCCCCCCCTCAACTTCTACAAATCTGAACCTGGTGAGCTAAATTCAGCAGGGATCTTCAGTTTAACGTGCAGATTACAGGAAAAGTATAGCAAACCTGATAGGTCTACATATTTGCGAAATAGAAGGGAAAGAAATTAAATTTTTTTGAAAAAATTGCAAAAAATGACCCTGTCCCCCCCCCTCAACTTCTTCAAATCTGAACCTGGTGAGCTAAATTCAGCAGGGATCTTCAGTTTTACGTGCAGGTTACCGGAAAATTATAACGAACCTGATAGGTCTACATATTTGCGAAATAGAAGGGAAAGAAATTAAATTTTTTCAAAAAAATTTCAAAAAATGAACCTGTCCCCCCCTCAACTTTTACAAATCTGAACCTGGTGAGCTAAATTCAGCAGGGATCTTCAGTTTTACGTGCAGATTACCGGAAAATTATAGCGAACCTGATAGGCCTACATATTTGCGAAATAGAAGGGAAAGAAATTAAATTTTTTCGAAAAAATTGCAAAAAATGACCCTGTCCCCCCCTCAACTTCTACAAATCTGAACCTGGTGAGCTGAAATTCAGCAGGGATCTTTAGTTTTAAGTGCAGATTACCGGAAAATTATAGCGAACCTGATAGGCCTACATATTTGCGAAATAGAAGGGAAAGAATTTAAATTTTTTTGAAAAAATTGCAAAAAATGACCCTGTCCCCCCCTCAACTTCTACAAATCTGAACCTGGTGAGCTAAATTCAGCAGGGATCTTCAGTTTTACGTGCAGATTATCGGAAAAATATAGCAAACCTGATAGGTCTACATATTTGCGAAATACAAGGGAAAGAAATTAAATTTTTTCGAAAAAATTGCAAAAAATGACCCTGTCCCCCCCTCAACTTCTACAAATCTGAACCTGGTGAGCTAAATTCAGCAGGGATCTTCAGTTTTACGTGCAGATTACCGGGAAATTATAGCGAACCTGATAGGTCTACATATTTGCGAAATAGAAGGGAAAGAAATTAAATTTTTTCGAAAAAATTGCAAAAAATGACCCTGTCTCCCCCCTCAACTTCTACAAATCTGAACCTGGTGAGCTGAAATTCAGCAGGGATCTTCAGTTTTACGTGCAGATTACCGGAAAATTATAGCGAACCTGATAGGTCTACATATTTGCGAAATAGAAGGGAAAGAAATTAAATTTTTTCGAAAAAATTGCAAAAAATGACCCTGTCCCCCCCTCAACTTCTACAAATCTGAACCTGGTGAGCTAAATTCAGCAGGGATCTTCAGTTTAACGTGCAGATTACAGGAAAAATATAGCAAACCTGATAGGTCTACATATTTGCGAAATAGAAGGGAAAGAAATTAAATTTTTTCGAAAAAATTGCAAAAAATGACCCTGTCCCCCCCTCAACTTCTACAAATCTGAACCTGGTGAGCTAAATTCAGCAGGGATCTTCAGTTTTACGTGCAGATTACCGGAAAATTATAGCGAACCTGATAGGTCTACATATTTGCGAAATAGAAGGGAAAGAATTTAAATTTTTTTGAAAAAATTGCAAAAAATGACCCTGTCCCCCCCCCTCAACTTCTACAAATCTGAACCTGGTGAGCTAAATTCAGCAGGGATCTTCAGTTTTACGTGCAGATTACCGGAAAATTATAGCGAACCTGATAGGTCTACATATTTGCGAAATAGAAGGGAAAGAAATTAAATTTTTTCGAAAAAATTGCAAAAAATGACCCTGTCCCACCCCTCAACTTCTACAAATCTGAACCTGGTGATCTAAATTCAGCAGGGATCTTCAGTTTTACGTGCAGATTACCGGAAAATTATAGCGAACCTGATAGGTCTACATATTTGCGAAATAGAAGGGAAAGAAATTAAATTTTTTCAAAAAAATTTCAAAAAATGAACCTGTCCCCCCCTCAACTTTTACAAATCTGAACCTGGTGAGCTAAATTCAGCAGGGATCTTCAGTTTTACGTGCAGATTACAGGAAAAATATAGCGAACCTGATAGGCCTACATATTTGCGAAATAGAAGGGAAAGAAATTAAATTTTTTCGAAAAAATTGCAAAAAATGACCCTGTCCCCCCCCCTCAACTTCTTCAAATCTGAACCTGGTGAGCTAAATTCAGCAGGGATCTTCAGTTTTACGTGCAGATTACCGGAAAATTATAGCGTACCTGATAGGCCTACATATTTGCGAAATAGAAGGGAAAGAAATTAAATTTTTTCGAAAAAATTGCAAAAAATGACCCTGTCCCCCCCGTCAACTTCTTCAAATCTGAACCTGGAGAGCTGAAATTCAGCAGGGATCTTCAGTTTTACGTGCAGATTACCATAAAATTATACCGAACCTGATTGGCATACATATTTGCGAAATAGAAGGGAAAGAAATTAAATTTTTTCGAAAAAATTGCAAAAAATGAACCTGTCTCCCCCCTTAACTTCTACAAATCTGAACCTGGTGAGCTGAAATTCAGCAGGGATCTTCAGTTTTACGTGCAGGTTACCGGAAAATTATAACGAACCTGATAGGTCTACATATTTGCGAAATAGAAGGGAAAGAAATTAAATTTTTTCGAAAAAATTGCAAAAAATGACCCTGTCCCCCCCTCAACTTCTACAAATCTGAACCTGGTGAGCTAAATTCAGCAGGGATCTTCAGTTTTACGTGCAGATTACCGGAAAATTATAGCGAACCTGATAGGTCTACATATTTGCGAAATAGAAGGGAAAGAAATTAAATTTTTTCGAAAAAATTGCAAAAAATGACCCTGTCCCCCCCTCAACTTCTACAAATCTGAACCTGGTGAGCTAAATTCAGCAGGGATCTTCAGTTTTACGTGCAGATTACCGGAAAATTATAGCGAACCTGATAGGCCTACATATTTGCGAAATAGAAGGGAAAGAAATTAAATTTTTTCGAAAAAATTGCAAGAAATGACCCTGTCCCCCCCCCCCTCAACTTCTTCAAATCTGAACCTGGAGAGCTGAAATTCAGCAGGGATCTTCAGTTTTACGTGCAGATTACCGGAAAATTATAGCGAACCTGATAGGTCTACATATTTGCGAAATAGAAGGGAAAGAAATTAAATTTTTTCGAAAAAATTGCAAAAAATGACCCTGCCCCCCCCTCAACTTCTACAAATCTGAACCTGGTGAGCTAAATTCAGCAGGGATCTTCAGTTTAACGTGCAGATTACAGGAAAAATATAGCAATCCTGATAGGTCTACATATTTGCGAAATAGAAGAAGATGAGATTAAATTTTTTCTAAAAAATTGCAAAAAATGACCCTGTCCCCCCCTCAACTTCTACAAATCTGAACCTGGTGAGCTAAATTCAGCAGGGATCTTCAGTTTTACGTGCAGATTACCGGAAAATTATAGCGAACCTGATAGGTCTACATATTTGCGAAATAGAAGGGAAAGAAATTAAATTTTTTCGAAAAAATTGCAAAAAATGACCCTGCCCCCCCCTCAACTTCTTCAAATCTGAACCTGTTGAGCTAAATTCAGCAGGGATCTTCAGTTTTACGTGCAGATTACCGGGAAATTATAGCGAACCTGATAGGTCTACATATTTGCGAAATAGAAGGGAAAGAAATTAAATTTTTTCGAAAAAATTGCAAAAAATGACCCTGTCCCGCCCTCAACTTCTACAAATCTGAACCTGGTGAGCTAAATTCAGCAGGGATCTTCAGTTTTACGTGCAGATTACCGGGAAATTATAGCGAACCTGATAGGTCTACATATTTGCGAAATAGAAGGGAAAGAAATTAAATTTTTTCGAAAAAATTGCAAAAAATGACCCTGTCCCCCCCCCTCAACTTCTTCAAATCTGAACCTGGTGAGCTAAATTCAGCAGGGATCTTCAGTTTAACGTGCAGATTACAGGAAAAATATAGCAAACCTGATAGGTCTACATATTTGCGAAATAGAAGGGAAAGAAATTAAATTTTTTCGAAAAAATTGCAAAAAATGACACTGTCTCCCCCCTCAACTTCTACAAATCTGAACCTGGTGAGCTAAATTCAGCAGGGATCTTCAGTTTTACGTGCAGATTACCGGAAAATTATAGCGAACCTGATAGGTCTACATATTTGCGAAATAGAAGGGAAAGAAATTAAATTTTTTCGAAAAAATTGCAAAAAATGACCCTGTCCCCCCCCTCAACTTCTACAAATCTGAACCTGGTGAGCTAAATTCAGCAGGGATCTTCAGTTTTACGTGCAGATTACCGGAAAATTATAGCGAACCTGATAGGCCTACATATTTGCGAAATAGAAGGGAAAGAAATTAAATTTTTTCGAAAAAATTGCAAAAAATGACCCTGTCCCCCCCTCAACTTCTACAAATCTGAACCTGGTGAGCTAAATTCAGCAGGGATCTTCAGTTTTACGTGCAGATTACCAGAAAATTATAGCGAACCTGATTGGCATACATATTTGCGAAATAGAAGGGAAAGAAATTAAATTTTTTCGAAAAAATTGCAAAAAATGACCCTGCCCCCCCCTCAACTTCTACAAATCTGAACCTGGTGAGCTAAATTCAGCAGGGATCTTCAGTTTTACGTGCAGATTACAGGAAAAATATAGCGAACCTGATAGGTCTACATATTTGCGAAATAGAAGGGAAAGAAATTAAATTTTTTCGAAAAAATTGCAAAAAATGACCCTGTCCCCCCCTCAACTTCTACAAATCTGAACCTGGTGAGCTAAATTCAGCAGGGATCTTCAGTTTTACGTGCAGATTATCGGAAAAATATAGCAAACCTCATAGGTCTACATATTTGCGAAATAGAAGGGAAAGAATTTAAATTTTTTCGAAAAAATTGCAAAAAATGACCCTGCCCCCCCTCAACTTTAACAAATCTGAACCTGGTGAGCTGAAATTCAGCAGGGATCTTTAGTTTTAAGTGCAGATTACAGGAAAATTATAGCGAACCTGATAGGCCTACATATTTGCGAAATAGAAGGGAAAGAAATTAAATTTTTTCGAAAAAATTGCAAAAAATGACCCTGTCCCCCCCCTCAACTTCTACAAATCTGAACCTGGTGAGCTAAATTTAGCAGGGATCTTCATTTTTTCGTGCAGATTACCGGAAAACTATAGCGACCCTGATAGGTCTACATATTTGCGAAATAGAAGGGAAAGAATTTTAATTTTTTCGAAAAAATTTCAAAAAATGGCCCTGTCCCCCCCTCAACTTCTACAAATCTGAACCTGGTGAGCTAAATTCAGCAGGGAACTTCAGTTTTACGTGCAGATTACCGGAAAATTATAGCGAACCTGATAGGTCTACATATTTGCGAAATAGAAGGGAAAGAAATTAAATTTTTTCGAAAAAATTGCAAAAAATGACCCTGTCCCCCCCCTCAACTTCTACAAATCTGAACCTGGTGAGCTAAATTCGGCAGGGAGCTTCAGTTTTTACGTGCAGATTACAGAAAAATATAGCAAACCTGATAGGTCTACATATTTGCGAAATAGAAGGGAAAGAATTTAAATTTTTTCGAAAAAAAATTGCAAAAAATGACCCTGTCCCCCCCCCTCAACTTCTTCAAATCTGAACCTGGTGAGCTGAAAATTCAGCAGGGATCTTCAGTTTTACGTGCAGATTACCGGAAAAATATAGCGAACCTGATAGTTCTACATATTTGCGAAATAGAAGGGAAAGAAATTAAATTTTTTCGAAAAAATTGCAAAAAATGACCCTGCCCCCCCCTCAACTTCTACAAATCTGAACCTGGTGAGCTAAATTCAGCAGGGATCTTCAGTTTAACGTGCAGATTACAGGAAAAATATAGCAAACCTGATAGGTCTACATATTTGCGAAATAGAAGGGAAAGAAATTAAATTTTTTCGAAAAAATTGCAAAAAATGACCCTGTCCCCCCCCTCAACTTCTACAAATCTGAACCTGGTGAGCTAAATTCAGCAGGGATCTTCAGTTTTACGTGCAGATTACCGGAAAATTATAGCGAACCTGATAGGTCTACATATTTGCGAAATAGAAGGGAAAGAATTTAAATTTTTTCGAAAAAATTGCAAAAAATGACCCAGTCCCCCCCTCAACTTCTACAAATCTGAACCTGGTGAGCTAAATTCAGCAGGGATCTTTAGTTTTAAGTGCAGATTACATGAATAATATAGCTAACCTGATAGGTCTACATATTTGCGAAATAGAAGGGAAAGAATTTAAATTTTTTTGAAAAAATTTCAAAAAATGACCCTGTCCCCCCCTCAACTTCCACAAATCTGAACCTGGTGAGCTAAATTCAGCAGGGATCTTCAGTTTAACGTGCAGATTACCGGAAAATTATAGCGAACCTGATAGGTCTACATATTTGCGAAATAGAAGGGAAAGAAATTAAATTTTTTCGAAAAAATTTCCAAAAATGACACTGTCTCCCCCCTCAACTTCTACAAATCTGAACCTGGTGAGCAAAATTCAGCAGGGAACTTCAGTTTTACGTGCAGATTACCGAAAAATTATAGCGAACCTGATAGGTCTACATATATGCGAAATAGAAGGGAAAGAAATTAAATTTTTTCGAAAAAATTGCAAAAAATGACCCTGTCCCCCCCTCAACTTCCACAAATCTGAACCTGGTGAGCTAAATTTAGCAGGATTCTTCAGTTTTACGTGCAGATTATCGGAAAAATATAGCAAACCTCATAGGTCTACATATTTGCGAAATAGAAGGGAAAGAATTTAAATTTTTTCGAAAAAATTGCAAAAAATGACCCTGCCCCCCCTCAACTTTAACAAATCTGAACCTGGTGAGCTAAATTCAGCAGGGATCTTCAGTTTTACGTGCAGATTACCGGAAAATTATAGCGAACCTGATAGGTCTACATATTTGCGAAATAGAAGGGAAAGAAATTAAATTTTTTCGAAAAAATTGCAAAAAATGACACTGTCTCCCCCCTCAACTTCTACAAATCTGAACCTGGTGAGCTAAATTCAGCAGGGATCTTCAGTTTTACGTGCAGATTACCGGAAAATTATAGCGAACCTGATAGGTCTACATATTTGCGAAATAGAAGGGAAAGAAATTAAATTTTTTCGAAAAAATTGCAAAAAATGACCCTGTCCCCCCCTCAACTTCTACAAATCTGAACCTGGTGAGCTAAATTCAGCAGGGATCTTCAGTTTTACGTGCAGATTACCGGAAAATTATAGCGAACCTGATAGGTCTACATATATGCGAAATAGAAGGGAAAGAAATTTAAATTTTTTCGAAAAAATTGCAAAAAATGACCCTGCCCCCCCCTCAACTTCTACAAATCTGAACCTGGTGAGCTAAATTCAGCAGGGATCTTCAGTTTTACGTGCAGATTACCGGAAAATTATAGCGAACCTGATAGGTCTACATATTTGCGAAATAGAAGGGAAAGAAATTAAATTTTTTCGAAAAAATTGCAAAAAATGACCCTGGCCCCCCCCTCAACTTCTACAAATCTGAACCTGGTGAGCTGAAATTCAGCAGGGATCTTCAGTTTTACGTGCAGATTACAGGAAAATTATAGCAAACCTGATAGGTCTACATATTTGCGAAATAGAAGGGAAAGGAATTAAATTTTTTTGAAAAATTGCAAAAAATGACCCTATCCCCCCCCTAACTTCTACAAATCTGAACCTTGTGAGCTGAAATTCGGTAGGGATCTTCAGTTTTACGTGCAGATTACCGGAAAATTATAGCGAACCTGATAGGTCTACATATTTGCGAAATAGAAGGGAAAGAAATTAAATTTTTTCGAAAAAATTGCAAAAAGTGACCCTGTCCCCCCCTCAACTTCTACAAATCTGAACCTGGTGAGCTAAATTCAGCAGGGATCTTCAGTTTTACGTGCAGATTACCGGAAAATTATAGCAAACCTGATCGGTCTACATATTTGCGAAATAGAAGGGAAAGAATTTAAATTTTTTCGAAAAAATTGCAAAAAATGACCCTGTCTCCCCCCTCAACTTCTACAAATCTGAACCTGGTGAGCTAAATTCAGCAGGGATCTTCAGTTTTACGTGCAGATTACCGGAAAATTATAGCGAACCTGATAGGTCTACATATTTGCGAAATAGAAGGGAAAGAATTTAAATTTTTTCGAAAAAATTGCAAAAAATGACCCTGTCCCCCCCTCAACTTCTACAAATCTGAACCTGGTGAGCTAAATTCAGCAGGGATCTTCAGTTTTACGTGCAGGTTACCGGAAAATTATAACGAACCTGATAGGTCTACATATTTGCGAAATAGAAGGGAAAGAAATTATATTTTTTTGAAAAAATTTCAAAAAATGAACCTGTCCCCCCCTCAACTTCTACAAATCTGAACCTGGTGAGCTAAATTCAGCAGGGATCTTCAGTTTTACGTGCAGATTACCGGAAAATTATAGCGAACCTGATAGGTCTACATATTTGCGAAATAGAAGGGAAAGAAATTAAATTTTTTCGAAAAAATTGCAAAAAATGACCCTGTCCCCCCCTCAACTTCTACAAATCTGAACCTGGTGAGCTAAATTCAGCAGGGATCTTCAGTTTTACGTGCAGATTACCGGAAAATTATAGCGAACCTGATAGGTCTACATATTTGCGAAATAGAAGGGAAAGAAATTAAATTTTTTCGAAAAAATTGCAAAAAATGACCCTGTCCCCCCCCTCAACTTCTACAAATCTGAACCTGGTGAGCTGAAATTCAGCAGGGATCTTCAGTTTTAAGTGCAGATTACAGGAAAAATATAGCGAACCTGATAGGCCTACATATTTGCGAAATAGAAGGGAAAGAAATTAAATTTTTTCGAAAAAATTGCAAAAAATGACCCTGCCCCCCCCTCAACTTCTACAAATCTGAACCTGGTGAGCTAAATTCAGCAGGGATCTTCAGTTTAACGTGCAGATTACAGGAAAAATATAGCAATCCTGATAGGTCTACATATTTGCGAAATAGAAGAAAAAGAAATTAAATTTTTTCGAAAAAATTGCAAAAAATGACCCTGTCCCCCCCTCAACTTCTACAAATCTGAACCTGGTGAGCTAAATTCAGCAGGGATCTTCAGTTTTACGTGCAGGTTACCGCAAAATTATAACGAACCTGATAGGTCTACATATTTGCAAAATAGAAGGGAAAGAAATTATATTTTTTTGAAAAAATTTCAAAAAATGAACCTGTCCCCCCCTCAACTTCTACAAATCTGAACCTGGTGAGCTAAATTCAGCAGGGATCTTCAGTTTTACGTGCAGATTATCAGAAAAATATAGCAAACCTGATAGGTCTACATATTTGCGAAATAGAAGGGAAAGAATTTAAATTTTTTCAAAAAAATTGCAAGAAATGACCCTGTCCCCCCCCTCAACTTCTTCAAATCTGAACCTGGAGAGCTGAAATTCAGCAGGGATCTTCAGTTTTACGTGCAGATTACCAGAAAATTATAGCGAACCTGATAGGCCTACATATTTGCGAAATAGAAGGGAAAGAAATTAAATTTTTTCGAAAAAATTGCAAAAAATGACCCTGCCCCCCCTCAACTTCTACAAATCTGAACCTGGTGAGCTAAATTCAGCAGGGATCTTCAGTTTAACGTGCAGATTACAGGAAAAATATAGCAATCCTGATAGGTCTACATATTTGCGAAATAGAAAAAAAAGAAATTAAATTTTTTCGAAAAAATTGCAAAAAATGACCCTGTCCCCCCCTCAACTTCTACAAATCTGAACCTGGTGAGCTAAATTCAGCAGGGATCTTCAGTTTTACGTGCAGATTATCGGAAAAATATAGCAAACCTGATAGGTCTACATATTTGCGAAATAGATGGGAAAGAATTTAAATTTTTTAGAAAAAATTGCAAAAAATGTCCCTGCCCCCCCTCAACTTTAACAAATCTGAACCTGGTGAGCTAAATTCAGCAGGGATCTTCAGTTTTACGTGCAGGTTACCGGAAAATTATAACGAACTTGATAGGTCTACATATTTGCGAAATACAAGGGAAAGAAATTAAATTTTTTCGAAAAAATTGCAAAAAATGACCCTGTCTCCCCCCTCAACTTCTACAAATCTGAACCTGGTGATCTAAATTCAACAGGGATCTTCAGTTTTACGTGCAGATTACCGGGAAATTATAGCGAACATGAAAGACCTACATATTTGCGAAATAGAAGGGAAAGAATTTAAATTTTTTTCAAAAAATTGCAAAAAATGACCCTGTCCCCCCCTCAACTTCTACAAATCTGAACCTGGTGAGCTAAATTCAACAGGGATCTTCAGTTTTACGTGCAGATTACCGGAAAATTATAGCGAACCTGATAGGTCTACATATTTGCGAAATAGAAGGGAAAGAATTTAAATTTTTTCGAAAAAATTTCAAAAAATGACACTGTCTCCCCCCTCAACTTCTACAAATCTGAACCTGGTGAGCTAAATTCAACAGGGATCTTCAGTTTTACGTGCAGATTATCGAAAAAATATAGCAAACCTGATAGGTCTACATATTTGCGAAATAGAAGGGAAAGAAATTAAATTTTTTCGAAAAAATTGCAAAAAATGACCCTGTCCCCCCCCTCAACTTCTTCAAATCTGAACCTGGTGAGCTAAATTCAGCAGGGATCTTCAGTTTAACGTGCAGATTACAGGAAAAATATAGCAAACCTGATAGGTCTACATATTTGCGAAATAGAAGGGAAAGAATTTAAATTTTTTCGAAAAAATTTCAAAAAATGACACTGTCTCCCCCCTCAACTTCTACAAATCTGAACCTGGTGAGCTAAATTCAGCAGGGATCTTCAGTTTTACGTGCAGATTACCGGAAAATTATAGCGAACCTGATAGGTCTACATATTTGCGAAATAGAAGAAAAAGAAATTAAATTTTTTCGAAAAAATTGCAAAAAATGACCCTGTCCCCCCCTCAACTTCTACAAATCTGAACCTGGTGAGCTAAATTCAGCAGGGATCTTCAGTTTTACGTGCAGATTACCGGAAAATTATAGCGAACCTGATAGGTCTACATATTTGCGAAATAGAAGGAAAAGAATTTAAATTTTTTCGAAAAAAGTGCAAAAAATGACCCTGTCCCCCCCCTCAACTTCTACAAATCTGAACCTGGTGAGCTAAATTCAGCAGGGATCTTCAGTTTAACGTGCAGATTACCGGAAAATTATAGCGAACCTGATAGGTCTACATATTTGCGAAATAGAAGGGAATGAATTTAAATTTTTTCGAAAAAATTGCAAAAAATGAGCCTGTCCCCCCCTCAACTTCTACAAATCTGAACCTGGTGAGCTGAAATTCAGCAGGGATCTTCAGTTTTACGTGCAGATTACCGGAAAATTATAGCGAACCTGATAGGCCTACATATTTGCGAAATAGAAGAAAAAGAAATTAAATTTTTTCGAAAAAATTGCAAAAAATGACCCTGTCCCCCCCTCAACTTCTACAAATCTGAACCTGGTGAGCTGAAATTCAGCAGGGATCTTTAGTTTTAAGTGCAGATTACCGGAAAATTATAGCGAACCTGATAGGCCTACATATTTGCGAAATAGAAGGGAAAGAAATTAAATTTTTTCGAAAAAATTGCAAAAAATGACCCTGTCCCCCCCTCAACTTCTACAAATCTGAACCTGGTGAGCTAAATTCAGCAGGGATCTTCAGTTTTACGTGCAGATTATCGGAAAAATATAGCAAACCTGATAGGTCTACATATTTGCGAAATAGAAGGGAAAGAAATGAAATTTTTTCGAAAAAATTGCGAAAATGACCCTGTCCCCCCCCTCAACTTCTACAAATCTGAACCTGGTGAGCTAAATTCAGCAGGGATCTTCAGTTTTACGTGCAGATTACCGGAAAATTATAGCGAACCTGATAGGTCTACATATTTGCGAAATAGAAGGGAAAGAAATTAAATTTTTTCGAAAAAATTGCAAAAAATGACCCTGTCCCCCCCTCAACTTCTACAAATCTGAACCTGGTGAGCTAAATTCAGCAGGGATCTTCAGTTTTACGTGCAGATTACAGGAAAAATATAGCGAACCTGATAGGCCTACATATTTGCGAAATAGAAGGGAAAGAAATTAAATTTTTTCGAAAAAATTGCAAAAAATGACCCTGTCCCCCCCTCAACTTCTACAAATCTGAACCTGGTGAGCTAAATTCAGCAGGGATCTTCAGTTTAACGTGCAGATTACAGGAAAAATATAGCAATCCTGATAGGTCTACATATTTGCGAAATAGAAGAAAAAGAAATTAAATTTTTTCGAAAAAATTGCAAAAAATGACCCTGTCTCCCCCCTCAACTTCTACAAATCTGAACCTGGTGAGCTAAATTCAGCAGGGATCTTCAGTTTTACGTGCAGATTACCGGAAAATTATAGCGAACCTGATAGGTCTACATATTTGCGAAATAGAAGGGAAAGAAATTAAATTTTTTCGAAAAAATTGCAAAAAATGACCCTGTCCCCCCCTCAACTTCTACAAATCTGAACCTGGTGAGCTAAATTCAGCAGGGATCTTCAGTTTTACGTGCAGATTATCGGAAAAATATAGCAAACCTGATATTTATACATATTTGCTAAATAGAATTGAAAGAATTTAAATTTTTTCGAAAAAATTGCAAAAAATGACCCTGTCCCCCCTCAACTTCTTCAAATCTGAACCTGTTGAGCTAAATTCAGCAGGGATCTTCAGTTTTACGTGCAGATTACCGGGAAATTATAGCGAACCTGATAGGTCTACATATTTGCGAAATAGAAGGGAAAGAAATTAAATTTTTTCGAAAAAATTGCAAAAAATGACCCTGCCCCCCCCTCAACTTCTACAAATCTGAACCTGGTGAGCTAAATTCAGCAGGGATCTTCAGTTTAACGTGCAGATTACAGGAAAAATATAGCAATCCTGATAGGTCTACATATTTGCGAAATAGAAGGGAAAGAAATTAAATTTTTTCGAAAAAATTGCAAAAAATGACCCTGTCCCCCCCTCAACTTCTACAAATCTGAACCTGGTGAGCTAAATTCAGCAGGGATCTTCAGTTTTACGTGCAGATTATCGGAAAAACATAGCAAACCTGATAGGTCTACATATTTGCGAAATAGAAGGGAAAGAATTTAAATTTTTTTCGAAAAAATTGCAAAACATGACCCTGCCCCCCATCAACTTCTTCAAATCTGAACCTGGTGAGCTAAATTCAGCAGGGATCTTCAGTTTTACGTGCAGGTTACCGGAAAATTATAACGAACTTGATAGGTCTACATATTTGCGAAATACAAGGGAAAGAAATTAAATTTTTTCGAAAAAATTGCAAAAAATGACCCTGTCTCCCCCCTCAACTTCTACAAATCTGAACCTGGTGATCTAAATTCAACAGGGATCTTCAGTTTTACGTGCAGATTACCGGGAAATTATAGCGAACCTGATAGGTCTACATATTTGCGAAATAGAAGGGAAAGAAATTAAATTTTTTCGAAAAAATTGCAAAAAATGACCCTGTCCCCCCCCCTCAACTTCTTCAAATCTGAACCTGGTGAGCTAAATTCAGCAGGGATCTTCAGTTTTAAGTGCAGATTACAGGAAAAATATAGTGAACATGATTGGCCTACATATTTGCGAAATAGAAGCGAAAGAAATTAAATTTTTTCGAAAAAATTGCAAAAAATGACCCTGTCCCCACCTCAACTTCTACAAATCTGAACCTGGTGAGCTAAAATTCAGCAGGGATCTTCAGTTTTACGTGCAGATTACAGGAAAAATATAACGAACACGATTGGCCTACATATTTGCGAAATATAAGGGAAAGAAATTAAATTTTTTCGAAAAAATTGCAAAAAATGACCCTGTCCCCACCTCAACTTCTACAAATCTGAACCTGGTGAGCTAAATTCAGCAGGGATCTTCAGTTTTACGTGCAGATTACAGGAAAATTATAGCAAACCTGATAGGTCTACATATTTGCGAAATAGAAGGGAAAGAAATTAAATTTTTTCGAAAAAATTGCAAAAAATGACCCTGTCCCCCCCCCTCAACTTCTTCAAATCTGAACCTGGTGAGCTAAATTCAGCAGGGATCTTCAGTTTTACGTGCAGGTTACCGGAAAATTATAACGAACTTGATAGGTCTACATATTTGCGAACTAGAAGGGATAGAAATTAAATTTTTTCGAACAAATTGCAAAAAATGACCCTGCCCCCCCCTCCACCTCTACAAATCTGAACCTGGTGAGCTGAAATTCAGCAGGGATCTTCAGTTTTACGTGCAGATTACCAGAAAATTATAGCGAACCTGATAGGTACATATTTGCGAAATAGAAGGAAAAAGAAATTAAATTTTTTCGAAAAAAATTGCAAAAAATGACCCTGCCCCCCTCAACTTCTTCAAATCTGAACCTGGTGAGCTAAATTCAGCAGGGATCTTCAGTTTTACGTGCAGATTACCGAAAAATTATAGCGAACCTGATAGGTCTACATATTTGCGAAATAGAAGGGAAAGAATTAAATTTTTTCGAAAAAAATTTGCAAAAAATGACCCTGTCCCCCCCCTCAACTTCTACAAATCTGAACCTGGTGAGCTAAATTCAGCAGGGATCTTCAGTTTTAACGTGCAGATTACAGGAAAAATATAGCGAACCTGATAGGCCTACATATTTGCGAATTAGAAGAGAAAGAATTTAAATTTTTTTGAAAAAATTGCAAAAAATGACACTGTCTCCCCCCTCAACTTCTACAAATCTGAACCTGGTGAGCTAAATTCAGCAGGGATCTTCAGTTTTACGTGCAGGTTACCGGAAAATTATAACGAACCTGATAGGTCTACATATTTGCGAAATAGAAGAAAAAGAAATTAAATTTTTTCGAAAAAATTGCAAAAAATGACCCTGTCCCCCCTTAACTTCTACAAATTTGAACCTGGTCAGCTAAAAATCAGCAGGGATCTTCAGTTTTACGTGCAGATTACAGGAAAATTATAGCGAACCTGATAGGTCTACATATTTGCAAAATAGAAGGGAATGAAATTAAATTTTTTCAAAAAAATTGCAAAAAAAATGACACTGTCTCCCCCTCAACTTCTACAAATCTGAACCTGGTGAGCTAAATTCAGCAGGGATCTTCAGTTTTACGTGCAGATTACCGGAAAATTATAGCGAAACCTGATAGGTCTACATATTTGCGAAATAGAAGGGAAAGAAATTAAAATTTTTTCGAAAAAATTGCAAAAAATGAACCTGTCCCCCCCCTCAACTTTTACAAATCTGAACCTGGTGAGCTAAATTCAGCAGGGATCTTCAGTTTTACGTGCAGATTACAGGAAAAATATAGCGAACCTGATAGGCCTACATATTTGCGAAATAGAAGGGAAAGAAATTAAATTTTTTCGAAAAAATTGCAACAACTGACCCTGCCCCCCCCCTCAACTTCTACAAATCTGAACCTGGTGAGCTAAATTCAGCAGGGATATTCAGTTTTACGTGCAGATTACCGGGAAAAATTATAGCGAAACCTGATCGGTCTACATATTTGCGAAATAGAAGGGAAAGAAATTAAATTTTTTCGAAAAAATTGCAAAAAATGACCCTGTCCCCCCCTCAACTTCTACAAATCTGAACCTGGTGAGCTAAATTCAGCAGGGATCTTCAGTTTTAAGTGCAGATTACCGGAAAATTATAGCGAACCTCATAGGTCTACATATTTGCGAAATAGAAGGGAAAGATATTAAATTTTTTTCGAAAAAATTGCAAAAAATGACCCTGTCCCCCCCCCTTAACTTCTACAAATCTGAATCTGGTGAGCTGAAATTCAGCAGGGATCTTCAGTTTTACGTGCAGATTACCGAAAAATATAGCGAACCTGATAGGTCTACATATTTGCGAAATAGAAGGGAAAGAAATTAAATTTTTTCAGAAAAATAGCAAAAAATGATCCTGCCTCCCCCCTTAACTTCTACAAATCTGAACCTGGTGATCTAAATTCATCAGGGATCTTCAGTTTTACGTGCAGATTGCCGGGAAATTATAGCGAACCTAAAAGACCTACATATTTGCGAAAATAGAAGAAAAAGAAATTAAATTTTTTCTAAAAAATTGACAAAATTTACCTGTCCCCCCCCTCAACTTCTACAAATCTGAACCTGGTGAGCTAAATTCAGCAGGGATCTTCAGTTTTACGTGCAGATTATCGGGAAATTATAGCGAACCTGAAAGACATACTTATTTGCGAAATAGAAGAAAAAGAAATTAAATTTTTTCGAAAAAATTGCAAAAAATGACCCTGTCCCCCCCTCAACTTCTACAAATCTGAACCTGGTGAGCTAAATTCAGCAGGGATTTTCAGTTTTACGTGCAGATTACCGTAAAATTATAGCTAACCTGATAGGTCTACATATTTGCGAAATAGTAAGGAAAGAATTTAAATTTTTTCGAAAAAAAACTGCAAAAAATGACCCTGTCTCCCCCCTCAACTTCTACAAATCTGAACCTGGTGATCTAAATTCAACAGGGATCTTCAGTTTTACGTGCAGATTGCCGGGAAATTATAGCGAACCTAAAAGACCTACATATTTGCGAAATAGAAGAAAAAGAAATTAAATTTTTTCGAAAAAATTGCAAAAAATTACGTTGTCCCCCCCTCAACTTCTACAAATCTCTACCTGGTTAGCTACATTCATCAGGGATCTTCATTTTTACGTGCAGATTATCGGAAAAACATACCAAACCTGATAGGTCTACATATTTGCGAAATACAAGGGAAAGAAATTAAATTTTTTCGAAAAAATTGCAAAAAATGACCCTGTCTCCCCCCTCAACTTCTACAAATCTGAACCTGGTGATCTAAATTCAACAGGGATCTTCAGTTTTACGTGCAGATTACCGGGAAATTATAGCGAACCTGAAAGACCTACATATTTGCAAAATAGAAGGGAAAGAAATTAAATTTTTTCGAAAAAATTTCAAAAAATGAACCTGCCCCCCCCTCAACTTCTACAAATCTGAACCTGGTGAGCTAAATTCAGCAGGGATCTTCAGTTTAACGTGCAGATTACAGGAAAAATATAGCAAACCTGATAGGTCTACATATTTGCGAAATAGAAGGGAAAGAAATTAAATTTTTTCGAAAAAATTGCAAAAAATGACCCTGCCCCCCCTCAACTTCTACAAATCTCAACCTGATGAGCTGAAATTCGGTAGAGATCTTTAGTTTTACGTGCATATTACAGATAAAATATAGTGAACACGATTGGCCTACATATTTGCGAAATAGTAGAGAAAGGAATTAAATTTTGTCAAAAAAATTGCTAAAAATGAACCTGTCCCCCCCTTTAACTTCTACAAATCTCAACCTGGTGAGCTAAATTCGGTAGGGATCTTCAATTTTAAGTGCAGATTACAGAAAAAATATAGGAAACACGATTGGCCTACATATTTGCGAAATAGAAGGAAAGAACTTAAATTTTTTTGTTAAAATTGCAAAAAATGACCCTGTCCCCCCTCAACTTCCACAAATCTGAACCTGGTGAGCTAAATTCAGCAGGGATCTTCAGTTTTACGTGCAGATTACCGTAAAATTATAGCTAACCTGATAGGTCTACATATTTGCGAAATAGAAGGGAAAGAATTTAAATTTTTTTGAAAAAATTTCAAAAAATGACTCTGTCTCCCCCCTCAACTTCTACAAATCTGAACCTGGTGAGCTAAATTCAACAGGGATCTTCAGTTTTATGTGCAGATTACCGGAAAATTATAGCGAACCTGATAGGTCTACATATTTGCGAGATAGGAGGGAAAGAATTTAAATTTTTTCGAAAAAACTGCAAAAAATGACCCTGTCTCCCCCCTCAACTTCTACAAATCTGAACCTGGTGAGCTAAATTCAGCAGGGATCTTTAGTTTTAAGTGCAGATTACAGGAAAAATATAGCAAACGTGATAGGTCTACATATTTGCGAAATAGAAGGGAAAGAATTTAAATTTTTTCGAAAAAATTTCAAAAAATGACACTGTCCCCCCCCTCAACTTCTTCAAATCTGAACCTGGTGAGCTAAATTCAGCAGGGATCATCAGTTTTACGTGCAGATTACAGGAAAAATATAGCAAACGTGATAGGTCTACATATTTGCGAAATAGAAGGGAAAGAATTTAAATTTTTTCGAAAAAATTTCAAAAAATGACACTGTCCCCCCCCTCAACTTCTACAAATCTGAACCTGGTGAGCTAAATTCAGCAGGGATCTTTAGTTTTAAGTGCAGATTACATGAATAATATAGCAAACACGATTGGCCTACATATTTGCGAAATAGAAGGGAAAGAATTTAAATTTTTTGGAAAAAAATTTCAAAAAATGACACTGTCTCCCCCCTCAACTTCTACAAATCTGAACCTGGTGAGCTAAATTCAGCAGGGATCTTCAGTTTTACGTGCAGATTACCGGAAAATTATAGCGAACCTGATAGGTCTACATATTTGCGAAGTAGAAGGGAAAGAAATTAAATTTTTTCGAAAAAATTGCGAAAATGACCCTGTCCCCCCCCTCAACTTCTTCAAATCTGAACCTGGTGAGCTAAATTCAGCAGGGATCTTCAGTTTAACGTGCAGATTACAGGAAAAATATAGCAAACGTGATAGGTCTACATATTTGCGAAATAGAAGGGAAAGAATTTAAATTTTTTCGAAAAAATTTCAAAAAATGACACTGTCTCCCACCTCAACATCTACAAATCTGAACCTGGTGAGCTAAATTCATCAGGGGTCTTCAGTTTTACGTGCAGATTACCGGAAAATTATAGCAAACCTGATAGGCCTACATATTTGCGAAATAGAAGAAAAAGAAATTAAATTTTTTTGTTAAAATTGAAAAAATGACCCTGCCCCCCCCTCAACTTCTACAAATCTGAACCTGGTGATCTAAATTCAGCAGGGATCTTCAGTTTTAAGTGCAGATTACAGGCAAAATATAGCGAACACGATTGGCCTACATATTTCCGAAATAGAAGGGAAAGAAATTAAATTTTTTCGAAAAAATTGCAAAAAATGACCCTGTCCCCCCCCTCAACTTCTTCAAATCTGAACCTGGAGAGCTAAATTCAGCAGGAATCTTCAGTTTTACGTGCAGATTACCGAAAAATTATAGCGAACCTGATAGGTCTACATATTTGCGAAATAGAAGGGAAAGAAATTAAATTTTTTCGAAAAAATTGCAAAAAATGACCCTGCCCCCCCTCAACTTCAACAAATCTGAACCTGGTGAGCTAAATTCAGCAGGGATCATCAGTTTTACGTGCAGATTACCGGAAAATTATAGCGAACCTGATAGGTCTACATATTTGCGAAGTAGAAGGGAAAGAAATTAAATTTTTTCGAAAAAATTTCAAAAAATGACCCTGTCCCCCCCCCCCCCTTAACTTCTACAAGTCTCAATCTTTGTGAGCTGAAATTTGGTAAGGATCTTCAGTATTACGCGCAGATTACCGAAAAATAATAGCGAACCTGATAGGTCTACATATTTGCGAAATAGAAGGGAAAGAATTGAAATTTTTTCGAAAAAACTGCAAAAAATGACCCTGTCTCCCCCCTCAACTTCTACAAATCTGAACCTGGTGATCTAAATTCATCAGGGATCTTCAGTTTTACGTGCAGATTGCCGGGAAATTATAGCGAACCTAAAAGACCTACATATTTGCGAAATAGAAGAAAAAGAAATTAAATTTTTTCGAAAAAATTGCAAAAAATTACCTTGTCCCCCCCTCAACTTCTACAAATCTGAACCTGGTGAGCTAAATTCAGCAGGGATCTTCAGTTTTACGTGCAGATTATCGGGAAATTATAGCGAACCTGAAAGACATACTTATTTGCGAAATAGAAGAAAAAGAAATTAAATTTTTTCGAAAAAATTGCAAAAAATGACCCTGTCCCCCCCTCAACTTCTACAAATCTGAACCTGGTGAGCTAAATTCAGCAGGGATTTTCAGTTTTACGTGCAGATTACCGTAAAATTATAGCTAACCTGATAGGTCTACATATTTGCGAAATAGTAAGGAAAGAATTTAAATTTTTTCGAAAAAACTGCAAAAAATGACCCTGTCTCCCCCCTCAACTTCTACAAATCTGAACCTGGTGATCTAAATTCAACAGGGATCTTCAGTTTTACGTGCAGATTGCCGGGAAATTATAGCGAACCTAAAAGACCTACATATTTGCGAAATAGAAGAAAAAGAAATTAAATTTTTTCGAAAAAATTGCAAAAAATTACCTTGTCCCCCCCTCAACTTCTACAAATCTGAACCTGGTGAGCTAAATTCAGCAGGGATCTTCAGTTTTACGTGCAGATTATCGGAAAAATATAGCAAACCTGATAGGTCTACATATTTGCGAAATAGAAGGGAAAGAATTTAAATTTTTTCGAAAAAATTGCAAAAAATGACCCTGTCTCCCCCCTCAACTTCTACAAATCTGAACCTGGTGATCTAAATTCAACAGGGATCTTCAGTTTTACGTGCAGATTACCGGGAAATTATAGCGAACCTGAAAGACCTACATATTTGCAAAATAGAAGGGAAAGAAATTAAATTTTTTCGAAAAAATTTCAAAAAATGAACCTGCCCCCCCCTCAACTTCTACAAATCTGAACCTGGTGAGCTAAATTCAGCAGGGATCTTCAGTTTAACGTGCAGATTACAGGAAAAATATAGCAAACCTGATAGGTCTACATATTTGCGAAATAGAAGGGAAAGAAATTAAATTTTTTCGAAAAAATTGCAAAAAATGACCCTGCCCCCCCTCAACTTCTACAAATCTCAACCTGATGAGCTGAAATTCGGTAGAGATCTTTAGTTTTACGTGCATATTACAGATAAAATATAGTGAACACGATTGGCCTACATATTTGCGAAATAGTAGAGAAAGGAATTAAATTTTGTCAAAAAAATTGCTAAAAATGAACCTGTCCCCCCCTTTAACTTCTACAAATCTCAACCTGGTGAGCTAAATTCGGTAGGGATCTTCAATTTTAAGTGCAGATTACAGAAAAAATATAGGAAACACGATTGGCCTACATATTTGCGAAATAGAAGGAAAGAACTTAAATTTTTTTGTTAAAATTGCAAAAAATGACCCTGTCCCCCCTCAACTTCTACAAATCTGAACCTGGTGAGCTAAATTCAACAGGAATCTTCAGTTTTACGTGCAGATTACCGTAAAATTATAGCTAACCTGATAGGTCTACATATTTGCGAAATAGAAGGGAAAGAATTTAAATTTTTTTGAAAAAATTTCAAAAAATGACTCTGTCTCCCCCCTCAACTTCTACAAATCTGAACCTGGTGAGCTAAATTCAACAGGGATCTTCAGTTTTATGTGCAGATTACCGGAAAATTATAGCGAACCTGATAGGTCTACATATTTGCGAGATAGGAGGGAAAGAATTTAAATTTTTTCGAAAAAACTGCAAAAAATGACCCTGTCTCCCCCCTCAACTTCTACAAATCTGAACCTGGTGAGCTAAATTCGGTAGGGATCTTCAATTTTAAATGCAGATTACAGAAAAAATATAGCAAACACGATTGGCCTACATATTTGCGAAATA
Organism: Leptopilina drosophilae; assembly: GCA_032873175.1. NCBI lineage: Eukaryota > Metazoa > Arthropoda > Insecta > Hymenoptera > Figitidae > Leptopilina > Leptopilina drosophilae. The sequence goes on from CM065478.1 coordinate 30,325,366, forward strand.
GAAGGAAAGAACTTAAAATTTTTTGATAAAATTGCAAAAAATGACCCTGTCCCCCCCCTCAACTTCTATAAATCTGAACCTGGTGAGCTAAATTCAGCAGGGATCTTCAGTTTTAAGTGCAGATTACCGGAAAAGTTAAAGCGAACCTGATAGGTCTACATATTTGCGAAATAGAAGGGAAAGAATTTAAATTTTTTCGAAAAAAGACACTGTCTCCCCCCTCAACTTCTACAAATCTGAACCTGGTGAGTTAAATTCAGCAGGGATCTTCAGTTTTACGTGCAGATTACCGGAAAATTATAGCGAACCTGATAGGTCTACATATTTGCGAAATAGAAGGGAAAGAATTTAAATTTTTTTGAAAAAATTTCAAAAAATGACACTGTCTCCCCCCTCAACTTCTACAAATCTGAACCTGGTGAGCTAAATTCAGCAGGGATCTTCAGTTTTACGCGCAGATTACCGAAAAATAATAGCGAACCTGAAAGACCTACATATTTGCGAAATAGAAGAGAAAGAAATTAAATTTTTTCAAAAAAATTTCAAAAAATGACACTGTCTCCCCCCTCAACATCTACAAATCTGATCCTGGTGAGCTAAAATTCAGCAGGGATCTTTAGTTTTAAGTGCAGATTACAGGAAAAATATAGCGAACCTGATAGGCCTACATATTTGCGAAATAGAAGGGAAAGAAATTAAATTTTTTCGAAAAAATTGCAAAAAATGACCCTGTCCCCCCCCTCAACTTCTTCAAATCTGAACTTTGTGAGCTGAAATTCAGCAGGGATCTTCAGTTTAACGTGCAGATTACAGGAAAAATATAGCAAACCTGATAGATCTACATATTTGCAAAATAGAAGGGAAAGAAATTAAATTTTTTCGAAAAAATTTCAAAAAATGAACCTGTCCCCCCCTCAACTTCTACAAATCTGAACCTGGTGAGCTAAATTCAGCAGGGATCTTCAGTTTAACGTGCAGATTACAGGAAAAATATAGCAAACCTGATAGGTCTACATATTTGCGAAATAGAAGGGAAAGAATTTAAATTTTTTTGAAAAAATTTCAAAAAATGACTCTGTCTCCCCCCTCAACTTCTACAAATCTGAACCTGGTGAGCTAAATTCAGCAGGGATCTTCAGTTTTACGCGCAGATTACCGAAAAATAATAGCGAACCTGAAAGACCTACATATTTGCGAAATAGAAGAGAAAGAAATTAAATTTTTTCAAAAAAATTTCAAAAAATGACACTGTCTCCCCCCTCAACATCTACAAATCTGATCCTGGTGAGCTAAAATTCAGCAGGGATCTTTAGTTTTAAGTGCAGATTACAGGAAAAATATAGCGAACCTGATAGGCCTACATATTTGCGAAATAGAAGGGAAAGAAATTAAATTTTTTCGAAAAAATTGCAAAAAATGACCCTGTCCCCCCCCTCAACTTCTTCAAATCTGAACCTGGAGAGCTAAATTCAGCAGGGATCTTCAGTTTAACGTGCAGATTACAGGAAAAATATAGCAAACCTGATAGGTCTACATATTTGCGAAATAGAAGGGAAAGAATTTAAATTTTTTCGAAAAAACTGCAAAAAATGACCCTGTCCCCCCCCCTCAACTTCTACAAATCTGAACCTGGTGAGCTAAATTCGGTAGGGATCTTCAATTTTAAATGCAGATTACAGAAAAAATATAGCAAACACGATTGGCCTACATATTTGCGAAATAGAAGGAAAGAACTTAAAATTTTTTGATAAAATTGCAAAAAATGACCCTGTCCCCCCCCTCAACTTCTATAAATCTGAACCTGGTGAGCTAAATTCAGCAGGGATCTTCAGTTTTAAGTGCAGATTACCGGAAAAGTTAAAGCGAACCTGATAGGTCTACATATTTGCGAAATAGAAGGGAAAGAATTTAAATTTTTGCGAAAAAAGACACTGTCTCCCCCCTCAACTTCTACAAATCTGAACCTGGTGAGTTAAATTCAGCAGGGATCTTCAGTTTTACGTGCAGATTACCGGAAAATTATAGCGAACCTGATAGGTCTACATATTTGCGAAATAGAAGGGAAAGAATTTAAATTTTTTCGAAAAAATTTCATAAAATGACCCTGTCTCCCCCCTCAATTTCCACAAATCTGAACCTGGTGAGCTGAAATTCAGCAGGGATCTTTAGTTTTAAGTGCAGATTACAGGAATAATATAGCAAACACGATTGGCCTACATATTTGCGAAATAGAAAAAAAGAACTTAAATTTTTTTGTTAAAATTGCAAAAAATGACCCTGTCCCCCCCCCACAACTTCTACAAATTTGAACCTGGTGAGCTAAATTCAGCAGGGATCTTCAGTTTTACGTGCAGATTACCGGAAAATTATAGCGTACCTGATAGGTCTACATATTTGCGAAATAAAAGAAAAGAACTTAAATTTTTTCGAAAAAACTGCAAAAAATGACCCTGTCTCCCCCCTCAACTTCTACAAATCTGAACCTGGTGAGCTAAATTCAGCAGGGATCTTCAGTTTAACGTGCAGATTACAGAAAAAATGATAGCGAACCTGAAAGACTTACATATTTGCGAAATAGAAGGGAAAGAATTTAAATTTTTTCGAAAAAATTTCAAAAAATTACCCTGTCACCCCCCTCAACTTCTACAAATCTGAACCTGGAGAGCTGAAATTCAGCAGGGATCTTCAGTTTTACGCGCAGATTACCGAAAAATAATAGCGAACCTGAAAGACCTACATATTTGCGAAATAGAAGGGAAAGAATTTAAATTTTTTCGAAAAAATTGCAAAAAATGACCCTGCCCCCCCTCAACTTCAACAAATCTGAACCTGGTGAGCTAAATTCAGCAGGGATCTTCAGTTTTACGTGCAGATTACCGGAAAATTATAGCGAACCTGATAGGTCTACATATTTGCGAAATAGAAGGGAAAGAATTTAAATTTTTTCGAAAAAATTGCAAAAAATGACCCTGTCCCCCCTCAACTTCAACAAATCTGAACCTGGTGTGCTAAATTCAGCAGGGATCTTCAGCTTTACGTGCAGATTACCGGAAAATTAAAGCGAACCTTAAAGACCTACATATTTGCGAAATAGAAAGGAAAGAATTTAAATTTTTTCGAAAAAATTTCAAAAAATGACCCTGTCACCACCCTCAACTTCTACAAATCTGAACCTGGAGAGCTGAAATTCAGCAGGGATCTTCAGTTTTACGTGCAGATTACCGGAAAATTATAGCGAACCTGAAAGACCTACATATTTGCGAAATAGTAGGGAAAGAATTTAAATTTTTTCGAAAAAACTGCAAAAAATGACCCTGTCCCCCCCTCAATTTCCACAAATCTGAACCTGGTGAGCTAAATTCAGCAGGGATCTTCAGTTTAACGTGCAGATTACAGGAAAAATATAGCAAACCTGATAGGTCTACATATTTGCGAAATAGAAGGGAAAGAATTTAAATTTTTTTGTTAAAATTGCAAAAAATGACCCTGCCCCCCCCCCCGCAACTTCTACAAATCTGAACCTGGTGAGCTAAATTCAGCAGGGATCTTCAGTTTTAAGTGGAGATTACACGGAAAATATAGCGAACACGATTGGCCTACATATTTGCGAAATAGAAGGGAAAGAAATTAAATTTTTTCGAAAAAATTGCAAAAAATGACCATGTCCCCCCCCCCTTAACTACTACAAATCTCAACCTAGTGAGCTGAAATTTGGTAGGGATCTTTAGTTTTAAGTGCAGATTTCAGGAAAAATATAGCGCACACGATTGGCCTACATATTAACGAAATAGAAGCGAATGAAATTAAATGTTTTCAAAAAAATTGCAAAAATTGACCCTGTCCCCCCCCTTAACTTCTACAAATCTCAACCTAGTGAGCTGAAATATGGTAGGGATCTTCAGTTTTAAGTGCAGATTACAGGAAAATTATAGCGAACCTGATAGGCCTACATATTCGCGAAATAGAAGGGAAAGAAATTAAATTTTTTTAAAAAAAATGGCAAAAAATGACCCTGTCCCCCACCTTAACTTCTACAAATCTCAGCCTAGTGAGCTGAAATTCGGTAGGGATCTTTAGTTTTAAGTGCAGATTTCAGGAAAAATATAGCAAACCTGATAGCCCTACATATTTGCGAAATAGAAGGGAAGGAAATTAAATTTTTTCAAAAAAATTGCAAAAAATGACCATGTCCCCCCCCTTAACTTCTACAAATCTCAACCTAGTGAGCTGAAATTCGGTAGGGATCTTTAGTTTTAAGTGCAGATTACAGGAAAGTTATAGCAAACCTGATAGGCCTACATATTTGCGAAATAGAAGGGAAGGAAATTAAATTTTTTCGAAAAAATTGCAAAAAATGACCCTGTCCCCCCCCTTAACTTCTACAAATCTCAACCTGATGAGCTGAAATTCGGTAGGGATCTTTAGTTTTACGTGCATATTACAGATAAAATATAGTGAACACGATTGGCCTACATATTTGCGAAATAGTAGAGAAAGGAATTAAATTTTGTCAAAAAAATTGCTAAAAATGACCCTGTCCCCCCCTTTAACTTCTACAAATCTCAACCTAGTGAGCTGAAATTCGGTAAGGATCTTCAGTGTTACGTGCAGATTACCGGAAAATTATAGCGAACCTGATAGGTCTACATATTTGCAAAATAGATTGGAAAGAAATTAAATTTTTTTGAAAAAATTGCAAAAAATGACCCTGTCCACCCCCCTTAACTTCTACAAATCTCAACCTGGTGAGCTGAAATTCAGTCGGAATCTTCCGTTTTACGTGCAGATTACAGGAAAAATATAGCGAACACGATTGGCCTACATATTTGCGAAATAGTAGAGAAAGGAATTAAATTTTGTCAAAAAAATTGCTAAAAATGATCCTGTCCCCCCTCTAACTTCTACAATTCAGAACCTGGTGAGCTGAAATTCAGCAAAAATCTTCAGTTTTAAGTGCAGATTATAGGAAAATTATAGCGAACCTGATAGGTGAACATAAGTATAATTACAGAGAAATATAAAAATTTATTAATAAAATAAAATAATAAAAATATTTATTCTAATCTTATTATAGTATAATACCATTTTGTTTAATTTGTTTTTAATTTTAAAAGAATTGTTAAAATAATTTAAAAAAAATTTTGTTTCAATATTTGTGTACGGAACCCTCGATCTTAGTGCGAGTGCAACTCGCACTTGTCCGATTTTTTTTTAACTCTCCTGTTTAATTGTATTTATGCACAATCTCATAGGCTAAGGCATTAGAAATCCCAACTTTATTGCAATTTCACTATTAAACAATCCTTCTTGACGTAAAACTACAACTTTTGCTCTCAAGTATATGTTTAATTCCTTTCTTATAACCATTTCAAAACAAATTTAATTTCCTTAATTTAACTTGGAAGCACTAATTTATTTGCTTATTTTGTAATAGCAACCTAATAACACAGGCAAACAAAAAATGAAAAATGTTAAAGTCCTGAGGTCAACTCCCCTATCCTCATTTTTTTGTCCCTCTCTTAACTCCCTATAATTCCCTTAACACCCCCAGATGGGGGGGTTGAAATTAGAATTTTTAAGAAATGTTTTTTTGGTCGCTAAACCAAAAAAGACTACCAAAAAGAAATCATATCCACCCTTAACCCCCTTAAGGAGGTTGTAGGGGGTTAAGGGAGAATAGGAATTGTTCTTGGTAGTCTTTTTTGGTTTCAACGACCCAAAAATGTAGGTTTGGACACCGTACTCTACTTTTCGTAAAATTTCGAATTTCAATCCTCTATCCTGTGGGTGTTAAAAGGGTTGTAGGAGGTTAAGGGAGGAATTGTTTTGTTTTTGGTAGTCTTTTTTGGTTTCAGCGACCCAAAATGGAAGAATAGACACTCTACTTTACTTTTGTTTAAACTGAAACTCCAAACTCCCTAGCGGGCGGGGCAGATTGTGCCGCATAGAATATTATGACTTGTTCAAGTTACAGCAAATAATTATCTGCATAAGAAAGAGTAAAATAATTGACACATATAATATAGCGAGGTGTTAAAATAACACTAAAATAGCTTAAAATAATCTGCAACATTTTAATCCAAATTTTTAAGTTATAAATTCAAAATTTTTCGTTTTTAGAGTTCTGTACACCTACGGTGTACCGACGAAACCCTATTGATAAGACTCTTGTGTCCGTAGCCAAATCGTTTCCTCCCTTAGCGGCTAAATTATTTGACCTAGAGAGCTCAAATTTGACACAGCTACGTATTTTCGCATGTAGATTACAGAAAGAATATAAAAAATGGTTTTTGAGTCACTAATCACGAATCTGAAATCCAATTTTAAAAGTTCAAAATGGCGGATGCAATATGGCCGACAAATTTTCAAAAACTCATTGGATTAGCTTGAAATTTAATACTCAGGGGTTAAATTAAAATACTTAAAATATTTTTAATGTTTCCTAACTTTCACCACGTGTAGGTAAACATGAACTGGAAAGCTTTTTTTTTAATTTTTAAATTTTATATTTTTTTTCTTTTTTATTTATGTTTTTTTTATTCTTGACGTCTTTTTTTCTTTATAATTGTTATTATAATTTTTTAATTTAAATGTTAAAAAATTGAAATATATATGTTTTATTTTAATCATTTCAAGGTCAAATTAAAAAATCCAATTTTTTATCTCCAGCTTGTATCTCTTGTAAAACCCTTCAAAAATCATTATTCACAGTTTTAATTCGATTAATTTTACTTATCAATATACTAAATCGAAAAAAAAAATTTTAAATAAGAGAAAACGTTCAAATTCCGTAACTCAAAAAATATTTTATCAACTTTAACAATTTTTTAAATAAATATTTTTACTAGTAATATTATATTTTTAAATACAATTTTTAGAAATTATTTTTTAAAAGTTATGAACATTTTAAAAAGACTGTTACGTTACAAAAGTTTCATTTTTCGCGATGTTGACCACACATTAATTTAGCAGAGTTAAAATTGCAAAAACTATACACAACAGGAGGCGTACAAATCTGCAGTAATAGGTTTTAAGCAAATCTAATGATTTTTTAGAAAAATTAGCCGTTATGTTAAATCCGCCACGTTTAATTTTAAAAATTGGACTCCAGATCCATGACCCGCGACTCCAAAAAACCCCAAATAACAAGTTTCAAGCAAATTTAATGAGTTTATAAAAAAATTGTCTGCCATATTGGATTCGCCATTTTGAATTTTGAAACTCGCACTTGTCCAGTTTTTTTAATGTAAACCTATTTTTAATATTACAAGACAAAAATAATTTTGATTTCCTTTCTAGATTTGAATAATATGTAAACAAAAAATGTTTTCATTTATACTCAAAAATAGTTTTTTACAATTAAATTAAGTTTTTTTTTAATTATGATATGATAGAAAAAAATGTTGATTGAAAGGTACCTGAAAATACTAAAAAAAGATGTTGCACAAAACTTTCGAGTGAGTCTTTTTAGTTTCATGGATTTAAATTAATAATTAATCTCCGAGTACAGTTCGCTCGCATGTGATATATTGTGCACCTTGGTCAAAAAACAGATTAAATAAATAAAATAATAATTAAATACCATTTTTTTACTTTTTTTATTTTATTACATTTGATACAACTAATAATTATGATTTACGTCGAATTTCCCATACATGTTGTATGTTTTTATTCTATAAAATTGACACTGACTGCAGCACAATTAGCCCCGAGTGAAAAGGACAATCAGCCCCATTAAGCCGTTTTTCATTTTTTATCGAATATAAAAAACCAGTTGATTCAACTGTTGGGTAGATTATACTATTCAATTCTTAATCAAATATGAATCATTTTAGTGAAAAAATCGCATTGATAGTTTTAACAATTTAAAAAAAAGACCAAAAATTGCATACCTGGAAATTTATACTTACAAAGCGTCAAAACACAAAGATTCTAACAGCTGTTTGTTTCGCTCAGCAAACGAAATCAAAATGCTTGGCAAAGGTGCGCATTTAATTAAAAAAAAATGTTTGTAAAAGTTTTTGCGGTTGCTAATTACGAATCTGATATATCAGTTTTCCAAAATTAAAAATGGCTGATCCAATGTGATGCAGTTTAAAAAAATTTAAGTAAAGTTCAACATAAACCAAAAAATTATCTCTATATAGTAAGTATTACGAAAGATATGTGTTTGCTAATTAATTATTGTTTATAAAATAATTAAGAAAACTGAAAAAACGCAATTTATCAAATTATGATTTGTTTCCATATAAAATAATCAAATCTGACCTCTTGGCTTAAAAAATAAGAATGCTACTTATTTGTTAACTAACATTATTTAAACTAATGTTTATTTAATAATTATGATTTTTTTAAGGTTAATGCGAAAATTGTTGTAAATTTGCAGTTAAATAAGAAAAATTTAATTAAAACAATAAATTAAAAAATAATTAAAGTTCATTAGTAAATAATGTGAATTTCGATTCCACATTCAGATTCCACTTTCAATATTCAGATTCCACATTCCGAATCCACTTTCAATATTTCGATTCCACATCCAAATTTTAATATTCAGATTTTACATTCGAAATTCTGATTCCACATTCAGTAATCGAATTAAACATTCAGATAAAATATTCTATTTTTTACATTTAACATTCCCATGCCACATTAAATATTTTTACTAAATCCTAAAAAGATTCGAATTTTTAGCTAAAAAAATGTAAAGATTATCTAAAACCACTTTCAAATCTACCAGGTAAAATATACAAAAAAGCTTTTGTAAACTTTTGAAAATTTTGTATTTTTCGCTGAAAATTTCATGAATATATAAAGAAATAGTTGCAAATTATTTATTTACACATAATTAGTAAGTTTTCAAACAAATGAGGAAAAAGGAGTAAAACTGAAAATTGGTAATCAGATTGTTGACTCAGAATGTAGAATGAGAGTGTGTAATGAGAAATCGTAATATTAAATATAGAATGGGAATATTGAAAGTGGAATAGGAATGTGGAATCTGAATGTGGAATCGGAACATTGGAAGTGGAATCTAAATATGGAATCGGAATATTGAAAGTGGAATCTACATGTTTAATCGGAATATTGGCAGTGGAAACAGAATGTGAAATCTGAACATTGAATGTGGAATCGGAATGTTGAAAGTTCAATCTGAATGTGAAAGCTGAATATTGAATATGGAAACGAAATGTTAAAAGTGGAATCTGAATGTGGAACCGGAATAATAAAAGTTCAATCTGAATGTGAAATCTGAATATTGAGAGTGGAATCGGAATGTGGAATCAAAATGTTGAAAGTGGGATCGGAATGTTGAAATTGGAATCGGAATGTGGAATCTAAATGTAGAATCGAAATATTGGAAGTGGAAGAGGAATGTAAAATCTGAATATTGAATGTGAAATCGGAATTTTGAAAGTGGAATCTGAATATTGAAAGTGGAATCGGAATGTGGAATCGAAATGTTAAAAGTGGAATCTGAATGTTAAAAATGGAATCTGAATGTTTAATTGGAATGTTGAAAGTGGAATCTGAATGTAGTATCGAAATGTTGAAAGTGGAATCTGAATGTGGAATCGGAATCTTAAAAGTGGAATCTGAATGTGAAATCGGAATGTTGTAAGTGGAATCTGAATGTAGATTCGAAATGTTGGCACCTTGCCAACACAGCCTGTCCCGCGACAGGCAGCTATGAACTGGGGTTCGAGTCCTCACAGATGCACAGTGCATTCGTTCACGCAGCTTATTTTTTCAGATCAAAATTAATTTAAAAATTAATTACTTATCGACAACCATATCGAAAGTAATTATCATTTGTAACACCTAACTCTAAACCAAAGAGTTCAATTGACATCTAATAGATGTCACTATCTGCTGATATAGTCGAAATCTTCATATTTCAAAATATTCTGTCAGCGAATAATTTCTAACATTAACTATATAGCTCTCGACTAGTGATGGGCTTGATCTGATAATATAAGAAGCGTGATCGTCCAGGCTGTGTTGGCAAGGTGCATTGATCGGCGTAGGTCCCGCGACAGGCAGCTATGAACTGGGATTCGAGTCCTCACAGATGCACAGTGCATTCGTTCAAGCAGCTTATTTTTTCAGATCAAAATTAATTTAAAAATTAATTACTTATCGACAACCATATCCAAAGTAATTATCATTTGTAACACCTAACTCTAAACCAAAGAGTTCAATTGACATCTAATAGATGTCACTGTCTGCTAATATAGTCGAAATATTCATATTTCAAAATATTCTGTCAGCGAATAATTTCTAACATTGAAAATAATCAGTTTTAAAAAAATTTTTAGTGTGTCAGTGTTCATCGACACAATATTAACTCCCCTCCGTTACCACAATAAATTTTGTTTTTTAAAAGTAAATAATAATAATTAATTATAATTTTATTCACATTGTTTTACTTAAAAACAAAGAAAACTCGTAACTCGTAATTCGGGGGTTTTCGAGGTCGCTGATTACGAATCCGATCTCAGTTTTTAAAAACCCAGGGGAGCGTTCACAAATGATGTCACGCTTTTGGGGGTAGGAGGGGGTCTCTTCAAAACGTGACACAATGTATTTTTTTCATGTAAAATTGCAAAAATTGCGTGACAGGGGGGGGGGGTCGAAAATCTCCAAAAATTGCGTGACATCATTTGTGAACGATCCCCAAAATTGCGTACACTTTTATAAAAAATTCATTGAATTTGCTTGAAACTCGTTACTCGGGGGTTTTCGGGGTCGCTAATTACAAATCCCATATCAGTTTTCCAAAATCCAAAATGGCGGATCCAATATGGTGGACAGTATTTTAAAACATTCATCGCATTCGAGTGAAACTCGTTTCTTGGGGATTCTTGGGGACGATAATTACGAATTTTAAGTCAGTTTTCAAAAATTTAAGAAGGCGGATCCAATATGGCAAACACATTTTTGGAATATTAACTTTTTAAAATTATTATTTGGATTCGCTTTAAATCTGTTGCTCTGGGGGTCGATTACGTAACTTTTTCCGATTCCACATTCTAAGGAAAAATACCTTACAGATATTTTACTTTATTCCTAATGAATCAATTACAAATAGAATAATAAGTAGATGTTACCCGGCAAAAGATTTTTTAATATTGCAGAATTAATATAATACCTCTTTTATAAATGAAACTTACTTTATGAACAATAACGGAGGGGAGTTTTTATACTATATAAACACGTGTATCTCTAAATATTTAAAAAAATTCATTTACTTTTAATAGGATTTGATTATATAATGAAGAATGCTATTATTAGGAGGTAAAAGTTTTGAAAAATTATGAAGGGCATGTCCAAGTTGTGAAATGTAAACAAACCAACATGTAAACAAACAAAGCACTAAAATCACATTTTTCAAACAGCCTTTTTTCTCACAAAAATTACCATTAGAAAACTTATTTTTACAAAAATGATGAATTAGAGTGTCAAAGTTTCCAAAAAAATCATTTTTGAATGTGATCAATAAATAGCAATTAGTAAAACCGCACTGACGATGAAGAAGTCTCATATCAGCGATTGGACCTTCAACATGTGGAAAGGGAAATTCCTTCCTTTCCTCCATGAAATTACAAGGAGAAAGGGTAAAAACTTCTTCATCGTCTGTGCGGTTGATATAGTCAAACACTTTAATTTTTCACGATGTCAGACGATTGCTTTCCAAGAAAGCATTGACAACACTATGCAGAAACACACATTTTGTTTTAGACTGAAACTCACTTATTTTCACATACTTTCAGGTATACTAGGTATAGATACCAAATTCAACACTTCAATTTACTATTTTCATAAAAAAACTGTAAATTTCTATTCATTTACGAAAATGTGATGATCGAAAAAAGCAGCAGTAGAAGACCGAATATTGAGGATTTTTTCGACCATCACATTTTCGTAAATGAATAGAAATTTACAGTTTTTTATGAAAATGGTAAATTGAAGTGTTGAATTTGGTATCTACACCCAGAGAAATGATTTATTTAAATTAAATAAAATTTATTTGAAACAAATAAAAAAGAATATTTGTCACAGAACCAACTAAACTTTTATTTAGTTGAAATAATATTTTCTATTTGAATTAATATATTTCGTTTAAATATCCATTTTTATTTGAATGAAAAAATTTTTATATGTTCTTTAAATATATTTTATCTTTAGAGCAAATAAAAAATATTTTTTATTTTAATAAATCCTGTAAACATTCTGAAATATTAAAATTCACTCATAACCTTCAAATAAATTTAACAATCACAATCACTAATGAAACTCTTAAAATTCATTAAAATAAATGTTTATTTTTATAAGAATATTTGTTAAATAAACTCAGATCTTCTCAGTCATTTTACTTTACTTTTTTACTTCATATGTAAAAGTCCACTGTCACATTTTTCTCACAAAATCTCAAATGAAACACTAAAGAAAAATTCTGTACTTAAATTAATGAAATTTGATAACTGTTAAGAGCAAAACATCTTATTGTTTTACTATAGTAATGGAATATGCGCAGGCGTCTACTTATAAGTCAAACAAACATTTATTTGAATCAAATATATTTTTTATTTGCTACAAATATACTATTTCCTAAATTGCAAATATATTTCTTTATTTTAGATTAATAAGTGCATTTATTTCAAATAAATATTAGTTTATTTATTTTGAATAAAATATTTATTTGCAACAAATAAATTTTTTTTAAATATACACTTTTTGTTAAAATAAGTAACCTATTTCTCTGGGTGTATACCCAGTATACCTGAAAGTATGTGATAATAAGTGAGTTTCAGTCTAAAACAAAATGTGTCTTTCTGCATAGTGTTTTCAATGCTTTCTTGGCACGGTCTGCGCGTGCGCGTAGAGCAACAGAGTTCACGTCGCGAAAAATTAAAGTGTTTGACTATATCAACCGCACGGACGATGAAGAAGTTTTTACCCTTTCTCCTTGTAATTTCATGGAGGAAAGGGAAAAATTTCCCTTTCCACATGTTGAAGGTCCAATCGCTGATATGAGACTTCTTCATCGTCAGTGCGGTTGATATACTCAAACAGTTTATTTCTCGGGACGCGTCAAAAATGCTATTTTACAGGTCATTTGAACCCCAGCAGCACGTTATATTACAGCAATATTGGGAACATTGTCTCAACATTACCAATGTTTGCCTCAATGTTGCCAATGTTGCTGGAACATTTTGTGCTACTGGGGAATTAGTTGTTTTACTAATTGCTATTTATTGATCACACTCAAAAATGATTTTTTTGGAAACTTTGACACTCTAATTCATCACTTTTGTAAAAATAAGTTTTCTAATGGTAATTTTTGTGAGAAAAAAGGCTGTTTGAAAAATGTGATTTTAGTGCTTTGTTTGTTTACATGTTGGTTTGTTTACATTTCACAACTTGGACATACCCTTAATATTTATTTTAAAAAATCTAATGTACAAGTCATTTGTCCCGGTTGTGAGAATGACCCTTATATGTAATTTAATAGAAATTGAGGAGATCGGGGCGTAATGCATCACTTTTCACTTTTTGTTGCTTAACTTCGTCATTCTTGCTTTAATAAATATTTCATCATGTGGAGAACTTAGCCTAAGATTTAAGCTTTCAATTTGAAAAAAGTACGCCCTAATATCACTTATACTTTTTTTCTAGAACAATGTTTTTAGAGAAAAGCAAGGTGAGAAATTTCGCTTATGGCCGGGGCATAATGTATCAACAATGAAATTATAATTTAGATCATCAAATATTATTACGGTATTGACAATTTTGGTTTCTATTGTATATTTATAACAAAGAATATTGAAAATGGAACATATTTAATTTAAACTTTAAACATTTTGATACAATTTTCAATTTTTTAAAAGTTGTAGCGAAATGTAAAATCCATTTCCTTAAAAAATCTATTCTCCAAGTAATTTTTTTATAAAAGGTTATCATTGATATATAATAATATATAAATTACAAGGAATTAAGCTTTACAGGATTATTTTGTTAATATTTTAAATATAATAAGTTTTTCTTAATAAAATAAGTAAAGTGATTCATTACGCCCCGAAGGTGTTTGTTGAACATTTTGTTATTTTTATCAATATACCGTAAGTATTAAACAAAAATTGGCAATTGTTCTTTAAGAACAAATTTTTAAAGCTCAATACCTGATATACAAAAATTTTTTAGAAGTAATTTTGCAAAAGATATAACAAAAAATTTACTTTCAAGCGTCAAAATCACTTTTTCTCTCATATTTTTAACAATAATAAATGAATAACAATGAAACTTGGCACAAACTTACAGTATACCAAGTACATTATTTTGATCAAAAACTAAAATTAAGCTGATTTACCACTTTTGAATAAATTCAAGTGATCCATTACGCACCGGTTTCCTATAACAATGATTTTAACAACTACGTGTATTATGAAATTTTTGCAAAAGATATGTAACAATGCAAGCACTTTTATTTTAATGTAATATAAATAATGATAGAAATTAAAACAAAAGTAGTTATTCTATATCTCACTATGTCATGGTATTGGTGTAAAATTTTATTTACGGCTTAGTATTATATGTTTTTGAAAAATATACACGGAAAAACTTTTTTCAAGAGTTATTACGAAATATATTCAAGAACTTAGGATATGGGAAAAATTTATAACTTCTTTTAGAAAAGTGCAATATTCATGCAAAAATTTTCAGGTGTTTTTCTAATGGCTTGGAAATAATTGTTCTTGATGCAGCGACTGAGTACTTCAGTCACAGCGCGCTGAAAAAGTCTTAAACTATTTAAGAAAGAAGACGTAGCTTAACTAATAGGTATACAGCGCCACTTGGCTTGAAACGCTTTAGATACGATCTAAAACTAAAGTATCGTAACGCGTCCCTGCAGCCGAGTGGCATAAGGCGGAGAGATCTTGAGTCTCAAGTTCAACTACTCACGCGGGTAAATTTTTTTCGTTAATTTCACATTTTTCTATTCTTAAAGCAGTTCAAGACTTTTTCAAAAAATTCAACAAGTAGTCCAGAAATTTACTGCAGTTATCCACGAACAGCTTAAAATAATATTTCAATCTATGGTTTTGTAACATTTCTTGATTTATTTCCATATCCTGAGTTTTTTAATAAGTTTCTAAATAACTCTTGACAAAAATTTTTCCGTGTAGAATGGGCACGCACAAGTTGTTCTGCAATATATAATTTTTTTATTAACTTAAATGTACCTCTCGAATTTCCTTTTCAGAATGTTATAAGCCAAACTTCTATCGAGCTTTCTTTCATTATTATAATATTCTTCTAAATTACTTGCATTTTTGTCAGAAGGAAGTTCGTAGTTTGCTTCAAAATAAAATGAAACAGAAACTGATTTATCAGGTAAATCTAATGGTACTGCAACAGCAAAAAAAATCTGAAATTAAAAAAAATCGTCGAACAAAATAATGAATATTAATTGATTGCATGCAAAATCCTTAGTAATAAAATCAGACGCCTGTCTGTACATTGCTTAAAATTTCAAAATTTTAGTATAAATAGTTGTTATTGACATCAAGGGTTCCAGAAATAATCTTAAAAATTTTAATGTATGTAAGTCACAAAATTTTTGTACCCCAATCACACAAAAACGCGTTCACCGATTTGTACCAAACTTAGCAGAATGTTAGACATTTGGCCAAGGTATAATTGCTGTTAAACGCTCTATAATTGAGTTTTACATGTTATTTAGTCACATTGTAGCATAATTTTGCAAAAACTACTATTCCATATCTGAGATGTAAGTATAAAAATGTTTTCGAAAAATTCCAAAAAACGAAAAGATTATAATTATTAATTCCAATTAATTTCCAATTAATATTTCTATTTCATCCTTATCAATAAAATCAGACGCCTGTCTGTTCATTGCTTCAAACTTCAAAATTTTAGCATAAATAGTCGTTATTCACATCAAGAATTTTATTTATGTACGTGTGTATGTCTGTCTGTCACGAAATCTTTGTACCCCAATCACACAAAAATGCGTTTAACTATTTAAACTAAATTTGGCACATTGTTAAGTATTGACCCAAGGCAGGTTTATCAATTTAGGAATATAAAAAATATTAATTACAACAGAAGATATTCAATATTTTCAAAAAATCGAAAATTTAACAATTTCTTATGGAAAGCTTTTAAAATTTAGGTTTAAAAATGGGTTTAATGTCAAAAATCTAGAAAATATAATTGATACTAATTACTATTAAATTTAAGTCAGTAGTATTTTTGGGATCTTTAATTAAGATTTTAACTTCAAAATAATACAATTTAGAATTATTTATTCATCCAATTTATCTAATATTATCTAATTGCAAGAATTTTAGAAATATTAAAAATAGAATTTTTTGTTATTAAAATGGTATTGCAGGATGTCAAGAATTGCAAGTCACATGTGATACAATACAAACACTATGCTTCTCGGTAATAACTTAGATGTTAAAAAGTTTTTTATTTCAATTCTAGATTTTTAAAGGTGTTTTGAGCAATGTAAAGACAAAAGTTATAATAACAGGGTGTCTACTAATCAGGAAAAACGAGAAATATCCATGAATTTAATGTGACCGAGAAAACTAGGAATAACCTTATCCAGTAATTTTCTTATAAAAAAATTTTATTATATAAGGTAATTCGCACAAATTAACAAATATTGTTCTCTGCATTTAAATTAGTTTAACCCTTTAACGACGAGATGTGCTGCTTTTCAACATGAATTTCAAACGCCTACAATTAGTAGAAAGAAGCCATAAAATTTTTCAAAAGTCCTTATCCTACTATTTTTGGGGTCGCACTTTCGAATGGCGTGGTCAAAATTTTCAAAAAATGATGTTAAATCCTTCTTTTTTTCAAAAATACTTAAAAATGTCAAGTTTTTTTATTGCAATTTTTATTTGAAAGAATTTTTTTCTCCGCCATAACATTTTTTTAATAGAACAAAAAGTATCAGAAACGTGTTCCCGATAGTTGTACTTGAAAAATATCCATTTCTAATTTTTATTTTTTTCGATTTTGAATTTAAAATGGCGCTTGAAGGACAAAAAAATTTCCTAAATTTACGTAAGATTACAAACTTTTTCAAAATTGCTCAAACCTAATTGAAATTTGTTAGGAGAGACCGAGGAGAAAAGTAACAGAGGAGGAAAGTAACAACACTAATAACTTTTAAAACAATCAGCTTGCAGACTTGGCTTAAACGTATTTTTACACAGTAGTGCCCTCTATACTTCCTCCATAAAGTGTATAACCTTTACCGTGAAGGTTAGGTCTGTTTTTGATGTGATGCTGAAAAAATACGTCAAAAGTAAGTTTTCGTCTAAGCATTAAAAACCTTATATTTTTTTAATTTAACTTTTTTTTAGATGCGCTTTTCATTATTTTGTAGCTTACTTATCTGTCTTTGAGCCGCGTTAGTGTAGAATTTAATAATTTCTAATACTTTTACGTAATTTTAACTCGTTTGTTAAAATGCAGAGCGAGGAGGAAAGTAACACGTTGTTACTTTCCTCCTCGTTTCAAAATTTTGTACACATCTTGAGAAATTTGCAAAGTTGTTCATATTTAAAGTCACTAATGAAGCTTCTTAAGATAAAGAGTGTTAAATTATAAGTAAATTTGACTGTTTTTACTCACTAATATAATCTAATAATTATAATAATAAATTAATGAAAATATAATTGTAAATTAGAGTTTCATTGAATATTTGTAACTTCTAAGCTTGAATTCTTCTTATTAACCAAACATTAAGTTTTAGAACATATAAAAAATTTTCTGCGCTTATTCATCAATAAGCAATAACAGTAACTCCACAATTCTAATTATTTCTAACCTCAATAAATGTGACAGATCAATTCTAAGATCTTCATTTATGTGTGGGGTTTTTGCTCATTTTTTTGTTTTATTTCTGCTAGCTGAAATAATTTTTTTTCTATTTTAGATGCCTAATAAATATATAAGAAAAACGGACCGGGGACTGGTTAGTGCCGAAGTTTTTAACCTAGCTGCAGATGAAGTCTTGAATAATAAACAAAGTCTGAGAGGTGCTGCGAAATTGTATAAAATTTGTCATGTGTCATTACAGCGATTCATAAAAAAAAAGAATTCGCTGGCACTAGTAGACAAGAATAAAGTACCCAAATTTGGTTATACTTCCAATCGAAAAGTGTTTACATCAGAGGAAGAAAAGTGTTTCACCGACTACATATTATACTGTTCGGCTGCTAATTACGGACTTTCAACGAAAGAAGTTCGAAAATTGGCCTTTGAACTTGCTGATAAATATGGCAAAAAATTCCCTGAATCTTGGCGAACTGAAAAAATGGCTGGTGAAGTTTGGTTGAGACTTTTTATGGACAGGAATAGATCTTTGTCTATTAGAGCCCCTCAGGCCACGAGTTTAGCCAGAGCAACAAGCTTCAACCGAACGAATGTGGATCTCTTTTTTAATAATTATAAGAATGTTTTGGATAGGTATAGTTTCGGACCAGGGGATATATGGAACATGGATGAGTCGGGAATCACTACCGTTCAAAAACCTGAAAAAGTATTAGCTCGTCGAGGAATAAAGCAAGTTAGTTCCATGACTTCAGCTGAAAGAGGTACACTTGTTACTTTTGCTATTGCAGTAAATGCTACAGGGAATAGTATTCCGCCCATGTTCATCTTTCCCAGAAAGAGATATCAAGATTCCTTTGTTAGAGATGGACCAGTTGGCTGCATTGGAACCGGGAATGCATCAGGGTGGATGCAAGAAGACGATTTTGGAGTTTTTTTGCAACATTTTAAAAACCATGCAAAGCCTAGTATAGATAAAAAGTGTTTGCTACTCATGGATAATCACGGCTCACACATCGCGGTGAAGAACATCGACTTTTGTAGAGACAATGGAATCATTGTGTTGACTTTTCCACCGCATTGCACTTATAAGTTGCAACCCTTGGACCGCAGTGTTTTTGGGCCTCTCAAAAAATCATTAAATTCTTTTTACGATAACTGGATGAGAAATAATCCAGGAAAAGTAATGAGCATCTACGATTTGCCAAGGCTTGTGCAACAAACATTACCGAAAGCAATAACTCCGAGCAACATTACTGCAGGCTTCGCATCAACTGGAATTTGGCCTTGTAATTCAGAAATTTTCGAAGATATAGATTTTCTGCCAAGCAATGTGACCGACCGTTTTCATGTCGACGAACGATCACAATCGGAATTAGCTTCAACGAGTCGCCCAGAAACAGGATCTGAAAAGCGAAATGTATCTCACCTCGAAGAAGAAACAATTGCAACAACATCTGCTGCTGCTTCTGCCAACTCAACTTTTTGCAATAATACGACTACCTCTGAATCCATGGAAAATGTATCAATCTTAAATACTCTTGAAGGTTTAAGACCTTTGCCGAAAGCTGGAGCACGAAAGGGAACCGGTAAAAGAAGGAAACTGAAAAGCGCTGTTCTAACTGATTCTCCAAACAGAAATGAACTAGAAGAAATAGAAAGAAACAGACGAGTTCGTCAAAGTAGTTCGATAGAAACAAATAGCAAGAAAGGGAAAGAAAACAAAAATAAAAAAACTAAGAAACAAGGTAAGAATCCAAAAAAAATGAAAACTGTAGAAAATGGATCGGAAAAAGATTGCTTGTGTATTGTCTGCCAAGAAGCCTACTCAAATAGTCGCTCGAATCAGAAATGGATTCAATGTCATGTGTGTAATTTCTTGGCACACGAAGATTGTACACCTGGTGAAAATGGTAACTACGTTTGCCATAATTGTTGATTCCGTCTATAAATTGAGATTTCATTGTTTTTATGTTTTAAAAAATTTAATATTCTAATGCGTTTCTTTAATTTTTAATTTGGCATAAACTTAGACTAAGGTTTTTTTTACTAATCGTCGCTTGGGGGCAGCAACATGCCGACTCAGCTAAACGGTGAAAAAGATGCCTTTTAAAAAAGAAAAGTGAAAAACATGCCATTTCGCGAAAGCGCTGAGAAACATACCTTCTTCAAACGAACGGTGAAGAACATGCCTTTTCAACCGTTAATATTTTATATTCATATTATATTAATAATATTATATTAATTATAAATAATTACTAATATTATATTTATTATAAACAATTAATGATTAATTAATTTAATTAATTAATTAATTTATAATTATTAATATTATTATATTAATTATTTATTTATTTAATATTATATTAAATATTAACAGTTGAAAAGGCATGTTCTTCACCGTTCGTTTGAAGAAGGTATGTTTCTCAGCGCTTTCGCGAAATGGCATGTTTTTCACTTTTCTTTTTGAAACGGCATCTTTTTCACCGTTTAGCTGAGTCGGCATGTTGCTGCCCCTAAACGACGTAATGTTTCTATTATACTTTGTATTATTTAAAAAAATGAAAATCGTAAAACGCCTGTGATATAGATAAGAAAATAATATCTATAAAAATACATAATATGCCAAATAAGTGTCACAAAAGTGCAAAAAATATTCGAAATTGTACTTAAAGTACTTATATCTTTTTCTATGTTCATAATAAAAATATTTTGAATTAATAGTAGTCTGCAATTTGAAGTATTTGCAATAATTTTATACTGTTACTTTCCTCCTAGTTCCTGTTACTTTCCTCCTTGGGGGTTAGGAGAAAAGTAACAAATGCAGAGCTCCCGAAAAAGTTGTGTTGTGTATTTTCTGTTTAGTATTAACGTTTAATTCAAATTTTGTTTGGAAGGTGAAGGTTCAAGCTTTCGATTAGTATAATAACAAACCTTATCTGACCAATAGTTTCTGTGCTAACTTCAAAAATCTGATTTTTGTTACTTTCCTCCTCGGTCTCCCCTACTCGGGATTTTGGGGGTCGCTGATTACGAATCTGAAGTCAGATTTTAAAAAATTAAAAATGGCGGATACAATATGGCGGTCGAATTTTGTGGAACTCATTGAATTCAGTTGAAACTCGTTACTCGGAGGTTTTTGGGGTCGCTGATCACGAATCTGAAGTCAGATTCAAAACAATCAAAATGGCGGATCCAAAATGGCGGTTTAATGTTTCAAAATTACTCAGATTTGCTTGGAATTTATTTTTCGGTGGTTTTTTAGGTCGCTGATTCTAAATATGAAGTCAGATTCAAAAAATTCAAAATGGCGGATTCAAAATGGCAGCTTAATTTTTTAAAATTACTGAGATTTGAATGAAATTTGTTACTCTGCAGTTAGTAGGATCGCTGATTTTGAATATAAAGTCACCTTAAGCCTTTAAATAATTAAAGTTGCCTGATTTTCACCACGAGGAGGTAAGCGATTTATAGAATCATTTATTTTACTTTTTTAGTGTTTTTTAATTTTTTTTTTGTATTTTGGTTTTTTTATATCATTTTTTGTTTTTTTTTATTTTATAATTTACTTTTTTCAAATTTTTATTAAAAACTATTATTTTTTATTATGCGCTTTTTTGAAACAATTCTTTTTCCGAACAAGGAAATACTGCAAAACATGCAAGTTATATTACTGTGACAATTGCTGCAAAAAAGCACATAATACAAATTAATAATTTTTAATAAAAAGTTGAAAGAAGTAAATTATAAAATTGAAAAAAAAAATTTTTTTTAATTAAAAATTAATGTAAAAGTAAAAAAAAAAGATTCTCTATATCGCCTACCTCCTCGTGGTGAGAATCGGGCAACTTTAATTATTTAAAGGGTAAAGCCACTTCATATTCAAATCAGCAACCCTGCAAACCTCAGAGTAACAAATTTCATGCAAATCTCAGTAATTTTTGAAAATTAAGCTGCCATTTTGGATCCCCCATTTTGAATGTTTGAATCTGACTTCATATTTGTAATCAGTGACCTAAAAAACCACCGAGTAACAAATTTCAAGCAAATCTGAGTAATTTTGAAACATTAAGCCGCCATTTTGGATCCGCCATTTTGATTGTTTTGAATCTGACTTCAGATTCGTAATCAGCGACCCTCAAAACCCCGAGTAACAAATTTCAATTAGATTTGAGCAATTTTGAAAAAGTTTGTAATCTTACGTAAATTTAGGAAATTTTTTTGTCCTTCAAGCGCCATTTTAAATTCAAAATCGAAAAAAATAAAAATTAGAAATGGATATTTTACAAGTTCAAATATCGGGAACACGTTTCTGATACTTTTTGTTCTATTAAAAAAATGTTATGGCGGAGAAAAAAATTCTTTAAAATAAAAATTGCAATAAAAAAACTTGACATTTTTAAGTATTTTTGAAAAAAAGAAGGATTTAACATCATTTTTTGAAAATTTTGACCACACCATTCGAAAGTGCGACCCCAAAAATAGTAGGATAAGGACTTTTGAAAAATTTTATGGCTTCTTTCTACTAATTGTAGGCGTTTGAAATTCATGTTGAAAAGCAGCACATCTCGTCGTTAAAGGGTTAAACTAATTTAAATGCAGAGAACAATATTTGTTAATTTGTGCGAATTACCTTATATAATAAAATTTTTTTATAAGAAAATTACTGGATAAGGTTATTCCTAGTTTTCTCGGTCACATTAAATTCATGGATATTTCTCGTTTTTCCTGATTAGTAGACACCCTGTTATTATAACTTTTGTCTTTACATTGCTCAAAACACCTTTAAAAATCTAGAATTGAAATAAAAAACTTTTTAACATCTAAGTTATTACCGAGAAGCATAGTGTTTGTATTGTATCACATGTGACTTGCAATTCTTGACATCCTGCAATACCATTTTAATAACAAAAAATTCTATTTTTAATATTTCTAAAATTCTTGCAATTAGATAATATTAGATAAATTGGATGAATAAATAATTCTAAATTGTATTATTTTGAAGTTAAAATCTTAATTAAAGATCCCAAAAATACTACTGACTTAAATTTAATAGTAATTAGTATCAATTATATTTTCTAGATTTTTGACATTAAACCCATTTTTAAACCTAAATTTTAAAAGCTTTCCATAAGAAATTGTTAAATTTTCGATTTTTTGAAAATATTGAATATCTTCTGTTGTAATTAATATTTTTTATATTCCTAAATTGATAAACCTGCCTTGGGTCAATACTTAAAAATTTTGTTAAATAAATTATTAAAATTTTTTTTATACTCGTTAAAATACATACGTAAATCTTATTTTAAACTCGTTAGCATTAAATATGTATAATTTAATTGAAAATACACGATTTTTCACTAATTTTTAATTTTTCCAATAAAATAGTACGTAAAACAATTCCAGTGCGGTTCACTTTAATGTTCCTTTCATTTGTGATAAACCGGTTGTACTCAAAAAAGGTTTTTCTACACTTTCCTACTTCTCTAGCGAGAAAACCCATTAGACGGGTGATCCAGGCAAATGCGAGTACTCCTAATTTCAAATTGTTATGTAAACGGAAAAATTAGTATACGGTTATATTGTATAAGAAAATTTGTAAAAGAAATTGTAGAAATACTTGTATAGCCAATATATGTAGGATGAAGGCGGGTGTATAAATATAGGGGAGTGTCTCCAGTTGTGAGACAGTCAATTTTTTTAACATGCAATATTAAAAAGCCGATTAGTTTATATAAAAACAATTCTTTTTATACGAGCTAACTTTTTCGTGTACGCCGAAACGGATATATAAACTGTTTTTGTTAAATACCAACACTGGGTGTGATAATCGACAAAAAAGCGTTTTTTCAATAAATGCAAAGTACTTTTTTTCCAAGTTAATTAATTTCCCTATATTTTGTGATGCAATATTGCATTGTTCCAATCTACAGTTGAAAATAATTTAATTTTCCTTTTTCAAAATAGCGCCAATTTCTGGGTGTGAGACACAGCATATCACCAGTTGTAAGACAGTCTCGACAGCCATTTGGGCAGCATAAAAAATACGACTTTGCAGGCATACTATTTAAATATTGTTTTGATTTTTTTTCTAGTATTTTTGGGCATGTCAAGTGGAAAAAAGTCAATTGATTCAGAAGAAATCAATTTTAATGCTCTTGATGAACCTATTTAATTGTGTTTATTTGAAAGTCATATTTTGTCGAGCAAATATTATTATTTAGTACATAATAATATATATTATTAATATATTTAATAATTTCTACTAAACATAACGTTTTATATCAAACGTATTAAAGTTTAGCAATTTTTAATGAGTATCTCACAACTGGAGCCATTTTTTTAAAGCGATGTGCTACGAAAATGTATCGTAAAATTTCTTGAGTTCATCGAAACACTATACTTTCTTTTAATAAAAGTTGCGTACTTCTGTTACCTCTCAAACAGTGTATTTTATTTACAATTTCGTTTACCCGTTTACAATTTACGAGTCGAAAATAAAACCCGTCTCGCAACTGAAGTCTCTCACCTATAAAAAAGAGAGTTTGTTATATGCGACCGCGTCGAGAAAACGGTGTTTAACCCTTTAACGCCGGAAAGGACACATATTTTACTCAACTTTTAGAGCCATCGTTCTTAACGATTTCGTAAGTTAAAAATTTGGTAGGTAACCATCCCTATAGAGTTTTTATCGCTCTTTCAGAATCTGAAGATTAAATTTAAAAAACTTTAATTTGAGAAAGTTGTGAACATTTTTTCGACATAAAACTGAAAAATTTTTACTTTTTTTTGAAAAAATGAATTTTTTTTAAGGTAGCAAGTAAGAATGCATGCGTAAAAACTACAAATATCGCGTCCGCAAAAACCAACCTTCAATATGTCGAAATGTACATTTAAAAATTTCAAAATAGCGGCTTTGTATTTAGAGGTTTTTGAGGTTACTGATTACGAATGTGATATTAGTTTTTCAAAATTCAAAATGGCGAATCCAATATAGCGATCGTAAAATTTTAAAATCGTTAGATTCTTTTGAAATTTGTAACTTGGGGGTTTTTGCCGTTGCTGATCACGAATCTAATATTAGTTTTTTGAAATTCAAAATGGCGGATGCAATATGGCGATCGTAAAATTAAAAAATTATGAGATTCTGTAAAAATTTGTTACTTAAAGGTTCTTGCCGTTGCTCATTACGAATCTGATATTAGTTTTTCAAAATACAAAATGTCGGATCCAATATGGCGATTGAATTACGTCGTTAAAAACATTAACATTTTTTTGTGTATTAAGAAGGTGATATTTTTTTATATGTTCTTGAAACAAAAAGTAGGAGGTTTCAAACATATTTTGTCAAATTTAAAAATATATTCCGCCATATTGGATACGTCATATTGGATTTTGAAAAACTAATATCAGATTCGTTATCAGCAACCGCAAAAACCCTCAAGTAACAAATGTCAAAAGAATCTAACGATTTTTTAATTTTAAGATCGCCATAGTGGATCCGATATTTTGAATTTTGAAAAACTAATATCACATTCGTAATCAGCAACCTAAAAAACCCCTAAATTCAAAGTGACAAGATTATTCAAATTTTTTTTAAAATTCGTACACTAGACTTTGATGTTTATTTAAAAAAATGTCTTCTATCGCCATTTTGGAGCCGCCATTTTGAAATTTTTAAACGTACATTTCGCCGTATTAAAGGTTGGTTTTTGTGGACGCGATATTTGTAGTTTTTACGCATGCATTCTTACTTGCTACCTTAAAAAAAATTCATTTTTTCAAAAAAAGTAAAAATTTTTCAGTTTTTGTCGAAAAAATGTTCACAACTTTCTCAAATTAAAGTTTTTTTAAATTTGATCTTCAGATTTTGAAAGAGCGATAAAAACTCTATAGGGATGTATACTTATTACCAATTTTTTATCTTACGAAATGGTTAAGAACGATGGCTCTAAAAGTCGAGTAAAATATGTGTCCTTCTCGGCGTTAAAGGGTTAAGACCAAAAAATCGATTTTTGGTTTTTGACGGTTTCTTTTACTTTAAGGTCCTAAAGATTGTGATGCAACCAGTCCGGGTGAAAAAAATATTTTATTTATTTCAGCAAATTAAAAAAAAAATTTTACCTTGACAATATTTTTTCATAAAAATATTTGTATTTTTTTAAAAATGTCAGTTTATGACGTTTTCTAATAATCCAAGGTTCTAAAAATAACATGCAATCAGTTTTTAATGAAACAATAATGTTTCTAGCAATTTTTAAAAATCAAAATGGTAAAACTAAGAAAGTATCAAACATTATCAAACAAATGCAGTATCAATCAAATACAAAGATAATTTTTATAAATGAATATCTTTTTATTTCACTGTGTTTAATACAATATTAAAAATAACTATTTTTAATTTAGTTGCTAAAATAATTTTGTAAAAAAGTTATTTTGAATATTTTTTTAATATAATTAAATTCACTTCAAAACAAAAATAACTCTATATACTCTACATTAGTTTAATATATTTTACATTCAAAGTATTTTCAATTAAACTTGAACTCTCATGCATTTTCCCCAGGTACTACTTCGGTCATCGTCGACCTGGTTGAGTGGATCAATAATCAAATATGGATTATGATATTGTTATCAATCTTGAATGTGCATACAAAATCTCAGCTCTCTAGATCAATTAGAATTTGTCGAAATTTGGATGAAAATTTTTAAGCATTTGCATTTTGCAAAAGTAATTGTATTGGTTTATAACAATAATAGCGATATTTAAATGCTTTTTTTATCATCAAAATCGTGTTATGCGAAAAAAATTACATAAAAAATAATAAAATATATACAAATATTTAAATTTGTATTTGTATTATTATTAATAATTATCCATATACACTACCGTCCGAAATTGTGCGAACGCTAACATCTCTAGCTATTAAAAAACACACCCGCACAGAAACAGTGATAACTCGGTTAAAAATGACGCTAGATGGTTTTTTTTTTAAATTGCATTGGAAAGCTTATTAAATTTCCAATGAAATGTCACTATTTTAAGTTGTATTGCATAAATAGGAAGCGAGATATCATGTTATGAAGACAAAAAAATAATTCTATTTTTTTCGGAATTTCTTACTCTGACTTTGACTCCTGGCACAGCTTAGCAAAGTTTATGAAAAAAATTGTTACTTTTACAGACTATTCCTTGTAACCTAAGCTTTAAATAGAGACCAAGAACAGCAAAAAATATTTACGGGTTCCCGAGATATTACAAAAAGAGTCGGACCGTGACAAGCAGAATTTTCAATCATCGATTTCTCTAATTCGCTGTTGAGTCAATTACTTGTCTGTGAAAAAAGTGTCGAAAATTAATTTTACCAAGTACATTCTTACTGGGATCCACTTTTTAAATATCGATATATAATAAATTAAATTAAAAAGTGGATCCCAGTAAGAATGTAGTTGGTAAAATTAATTTTCGACACTTTTTTCACAGACAAGTAATTGACTCAACAGCGAATTAGAGAAATCGATGATTGAAAATTCTGCTTGGCACGGTCCGACTCTTTTTGTAATATCTCAGGAACCCGTAATTCCGATTCCACTTTTAGTATTCCGATTCCACATCCCAATTCCACATTCAGATTCCACATTCAATATTTCAATTCCACTTTTAATATTCTGATTCCACATTCAGATTCCACTTTTAATATTTCGATTCCACTTTCAATATTTCGATTCCACTTTCAACATTCCGATTCCACTTTCAATATTCTGATTCTACATTCAGATTCCACTTTCAACATTTCAATTCCACATTCCGATTACACTTTTAATATTCAGATTCCACATTTAGATTCCACTTTCAATATTCGGATTCCACTTTCAAAATTTCGATTCCACATTCCGATTCTACTTTCAATATTCAGATTCCACTTTCAATATTCCGATTCTACATTCCGATTGCACTTTCAACATTTTGATTTTATATTCAGACTCAACTTTCAACATTTTGATTCCACATTCAGATTCCACTTTCAATATTCCGATTCTACATTCCGATTGCACTTTCAACATTTCGATTCTATATTCAGACTCAACTTTCAACATTCCGATTCCACATTCAATATTCAGATTTTACATTCCGACTCCACATTTAGATTCTACTTCCAATATTCCGATTCCACATTCAGATTCCACTTTCAATATTCCGATTGCACTTTCAACATTTCGATTCTATATTCAGACTCAACTTTCAATATTCCGATTCTATTTTTAATATTAAGATTTCACTTCCAAAATTCTGATTCCACATGCCACATCCAATAATCGGATTAAACATTTCATTTTTTACATTCAACATTTCCATTCCACATTAAATATTTTTACTAAATCATAAAAAGATTCGAATTTTTCACTAAAAAAATGTAATGATATACTGAAACCTCTTTTGAATCTACCAGAAAAAATGTACAAAAAAAGCTTTTGTAAATTTTTTGAAAATTTTATGAATTTTCATTTTTCATAACCATTTTAATAAAATAAATATAAAAATAATTTTTATATAATAATTGATGTTAATTTCGGTTAAAATTAATTATTAAAACTATTAATATTTTCATGACAATCTCTCAATTTGAATCATTTAAATATAACTGATTGAGAAGCAAAAAGTCAGTCACTTATTTAAATAGTAATATTTCTACTGACAATTAGTTAAAAATAACACCATAACATTTCAGTAAATGTTTTTAAAACATTCCATTTTGAGAAAAAAAGTTTTTTAAAAATTTTTTCCTAGTTTGTCAACTCTGCTGCTAGACATAAAATAAGGTTATGCATTTTTAAAAAACGGTATCATAAATATACTCTTATTCATCTTTTCAATGTATTGATTTAAAATTTCTAATAATTTAAATTAATTGCTTGTTAATCATTAAAAATTCTTTACTGTACCGCTTTTACAGATCTTCGAAATGGTATTTTTATATCAAACTTTTGAAATTGTATAGTTTATAACGAATTCTTGAAATGGTACAGTTTTCCACCAAGCCGACGATATAATGCGCCATAGGTTTTCATAAAATTTATTATTTTAAACAAGCTTTTCTGAATCATTGTTAAAAGGAGTTTTCTTAAGGGGGGGGGTAGGGTCTAACGGCTGAAAAAAGCATCTTTTTTGTGAATTTTTATTAAAGAAATGGTAAAAGTTTATATGCTAAATTTTTTTGCATGTTATTAGTTAGTATTTGAAGAAGATTTTGTAAAATTTTTGTTTAAAAATATTAAGAATTATGCCGCTGACGGAGCATTTTCCAAAACGCTTTCTGAAAAACATGATTTGCGGTGAACATCGTAATTAATTAACACATTAACGAAATTCAAAAACTGAAGTGAATTTGCTTAGAAGAATAATTTTGCCCGACCCCAACGTTTTCCTTTTTGAAAATTTTTGAATTTTGAATTTTTTGCGACTAAATGAAGCAAAAAACGCTATTTTCACTCAAAAAATCCGCCATTTTGTTGCTATATCTTGGAAAAAAATAAATAAATAAACAAAAGAAAAACGTTGGGGTCGGGTATTTTATGTGTTAAAAAAGTATGCCAAGTTTTGTGAAGATTGGTGCAGTAGTTTTTGAGTTATGATGTTCACCGACTTTGAAAATGGTCGTTTTGAGAAAAACGCGTTTAAAAGTATTCGCTGGACAAAATATTCACCTGCTCAAACCATGTTAATATTGTAATATCTACTAGAGTTTTGCATCAATTTAATTTTTATTTTATGTCCTTGAACAGAATCTTAATAGTTTCCGAAAAATGTAAAAAGAAAATTTTTTTTATCACTTTTTATTGTTTATTTATAACTTTTGTCAATTCAGGTACGGAGACAATCAAGGGGTAAAAGCTCCATAACTTTGGCAATTTTGCTCCAAATGACTTAAAAATTTCAAGGGACATTTATGAGATGTTCTACTATAAGAGTAATAAAAGAAAAAAAAACGATTTTTTGAAAGTTGTTTGACCCTACCCCCCCCCCCTTAAACAAAATTATAAAACAAATATGCGAATCGGATTCAAATTGATTAAAAAGTAATTTTTCACAAAAAAGTATGAAGAAAAAGAGTCAGTCGAATTTATGTAACAAATGAAAACTTGTATCGAAATGGTATAAAGAAATAGTTGCAAATTATTTATTTACAAATAATTAGTAAGTTTTCAAAGCAGATGTGGAAATAGGAATAAAATTGAAAATTGGTAATCAGAATGTTGAATCAGAGTGTGTAATGAGAAATCGTAATATTAAATATGGAATCGGAATATTGAAAGTGGAATAAAAATGAGAAAAGTGAAAACGGAATCTGGACTCCAGACGTAGAATGTGTAATAGGAATATTGAAATTTCAATCTGAATGTGAAATCTGAATATTGAATATGAAATCGAAATGTTGAAAGTGGAATCTGAATGTAGAATCGGAATATTGAAAGTGGAATCTGAATGTGAAATTTGAATATTGAATGTGGAATCGAAATGTTGAATGTGGCATCGGAATGTTGAAAGTGGAATCTGAATGTGGAATCGGTATATTGAATGAGGGAGTGGAATATTTAGTTGTTATGTGTGTGTTGAGTAATTGGAGGTTGTAAAAGGCTGGTGAAAGGGTGTTGTTCATTGAGTAAATTTGTAGAATTGTGAGTGAGAGTGTAGTTAGGTAAAACGGGTGAGAGAGGGTGTGAAAGGAAAATAATAAGGTGTGAGTGTGTATGGGGGTTGAGTGGTACAGGATTGTGTGGAAAATAATTTGGTGTATTATAGGAGTAGTAGGGTGGTTGTAATTGGAGAGTGGAGAGTGGTTTAAGTGAGGGTGTGTTGAGAAAAAGAAGTGTGACGGCGGTAGGAGAGAATGAAGGTGGGAGTAAGGTAGCGAGTGAGTTGAAGTTGGTAGACAAGAGCGGGCGAGAAAAGGGAAGGACGGCGGGAGAGAAGGAAGACGCGAGTAGTGAAGAGAGAAACAAGATTGCTGAGCTCGCAATACAAGTGTCGGACAGCGTAGAAAAATTCGACAAGAAAGTGTCGAAACGTTCAGGCAGAAAAACAGGTGTGGAGAGGTTAAAGCAAGAAAATCCAGGAGACTCTCCAATGTTCATGCATTCTTGGTTATCATCAGGCGTATTGGGTAAGAATGCAACTAGTGAGGGAACGAGTAGGGAAGGGGAGGTAGAAGATAGTTGTGAAAATTGGATAGAAAAAATGTTGAAGTTGGGGAATTAACAAATAAAAACATAGCGAAGCTGAGCAAAAAGGTAGATGGGAACTGGGGGAAATGAAAAAAGTGTGGAGGGAATAGGAGTTAAAATGGGAAGCGGATAAGGAAATGATGTGGGATAAATTGTAAGGGATGGATAAGTACCAGGAGGAGGTAAGCAGGGAGTTTAAGAATGAATTAGAGGAATGGAAAGAAAGGGTGGTGAATTTGGAAATGGACGTAGGAAAGAAGAAAGCTGAAGAAGAGAAAGAGAGTGAGGAAGGAAGGGACCTAGAGAAAAAGGTGGAGCATTTGACATGGAATTCGGATCGAATGGAGAGATAAAAGAGGAAGAATAATATATTGATAAGAGGACTCAAGGTGGTGACGAAGGAGGGGAAGGAAAAAGTAAAAGAGTTGCTGCGGGAATTGGGGGCAAAGGTAGGAATTAAAGAGGAGAAGGGGGTTGGTGGGGTAGAAGAAGGAAGGAGGAATATGTGGGTGGTTGAATTGGAGTATGAGGAGCAAAAGAAGGTGTTTAGAATTAAAGAAAGGTTGAAAGGAAAAGAGGAATAGATAGAGGAGGACAAAACGTGGGAAGAAAGAAATGAAAATAGAAAGATTAGCCAGAGAGTATGGGAAGAGAGAAATAATGGTAAGTTGGTAAGAAGGGGAAGGGATTGCAAGTGGATTAATGGGGAAAGGTGGAAAGTAAATTAGGAGACCGGTGAGCTAAGAAAGGAGGAAAGAGAAAAGGGGTTTGAGGCAGAAAGGGTAGAGAGAGTGTAAATAGTGGCGAAGCTGAAGGAATAAAGGTGGTCTTTTGAAATGTGTCGGAAATGAAAAATAAAGAAGAGGGTTTTTGAAAGGGTATAAATATATGGGATGTGGTTATGTTTAGCAAAACTTGGGTGGAAATAAAAGATTGGGAAGGGATAAAAAGAAAATTGCCGAAAGGTTTTGTATGGGAATGCCATGGGGCTATAAAAGAGAAAAAGATGGGTAGGAGTGCCGGGGGAAAGATTTCGGGTGTTGAAGCGGGAATTAATATAATGGTGGTGGGTGAAAGGTTAAAAAGGAGGAGAGTTGTATGGTGAGGAGAATAAAGCTTGAAAGCCAGAATTTGACAGTGGTGGGGATTTACAGACAGAGAGGGGAGAGAAGAGAGTGGAGGCAAATTGAGGAGTGAATGGAGAGAGGTAGAGGAGAAATGATTGTAATAGGGGGGATTTTAATGCGTGGTCGGGGGAACTAGGGGGAGGAGAATGGAGTGACGAGGAGGGGAGATATAAAAAAATGTCGAAGCACAAAGAAGTGGATAAAGAAGGGAGAAAATTGTTGGGCATCTTAGAGGAAACGGAGTGGGGTATCTGTAATGGAAATATAAAGGGAGATGAAGAGGGGAATACACGTTTATAGGGAGGGGGGAAACGGTTAATGATTATGTGTTAGCGGACGAGAGGACAAAGAAGGGAATAAAATGGATGAGGGTGGGGGATAAATGTGATTCGGAGCATTTTTCGTTGATTTTAGATATGAAAGTAAGAAAGGATAGGGGGGTATAGAGGGTAGAATATAATGGTGAGGGAAGGAAAGGTAGAATAAAAATCGGAATTTGGAAAAGGGAAAGTCTAGTAGAGTTTGCAAAAAGGGTGCGGGAGAAGGCTAAAGACTTTGAAATGGGAGAAGGGGTGGATATAAGGGTTGAAAGGTTGAGGAAGGTTTTATATGAGGCGAGAAAGGAAGTAGAGGAAATAGAAAGAGGTAGGGAGAAGGAAAGAAAAGGGTGGTGGGTCGAAGAATGTAATAAAAGTAGGGAAGGATTAAGAAAATGTATAAAGAAATCGAGACAGGGCGAATAGGGAAGGAGCTATACAAAAAGGCACACAGAGCAATTCCATCTGAAACGATCAACGATTTTTCTGTATTGTTAGCAATTTTCTTGCAAATTTTTTTCCTTGTAGTTTTAAGGATAAGAAATGATAAAGTGAAGACGATTTTGAAAATTTCGAAAAAATTTTGAAAATACACAAATTTTAAAATTTATGTATTTTTTTTTTTTGAAAATAAGATAACTCCGGCCACTTGAGACTGACGCACGTCGCGCAGGCGCTGTGTTCCGTAAGTGTGATTTAGTGTACATTTAGTGTACAGAAGCGCATTTCTGACTATTTGTCAACTTAGTAGCTGAAAGCTTCGAGCACTGGATTAAATTCGACTTTTATTTCACATCTTTCTTCAGATGTACATTTTTTTCCCTTAAATCTTAGGCCTTAAAAATTTACATCAACGTAGTCCTAAAAAGGACTGATTGGAATTTTAATCTTATAGATTTTAACAATTTACAACAGCGTAGTCCTAAAAAGGACTGATTGGAATTTTAATTTTATAAATTTTAACAATTTACAGCAGCGTAGTCCTAAAAAGGACTGATTGGAATTTTAATCTTATAGATTTTAACAATTTACAACAGCGTAGTCCTTAAAAGGACTGATTGGAATTTTAATTTTATAAATTTTAACAATTTACAGCAGCGTAGTCCTAAAAAGGACTTACAGGCCAATCTACAGGGAGAATAGTTAAAATTTTCATTTGCAGATTTTTATTTTTTTCTGCTAATTTAAATTTCTCTTTTAAATGATCAATAACTTCTTCTCCATCATTTTTGCAGTCATCAAGACTGAAAAGTTTTGTTTTTAGCACAGAAATTACGCTTTTGAAACTTTCATTCTTTTCTGCTTTTGATTTCTTTTGCTTAAATTGTACAGGCGATGCATTTAAAATCTGTAAGCACTGATTTAAATGTGAAAAAGCTAATTTTATATCTACATCAGCAAAAATTTCCAGCTCATCCTTAGCATCATTATCAAGCACTTCAACATCATTAGAATAAAATTCTTGATTTTCAAACTCCTGATTTTCAAATTCTATACTAATTTCTTTTTTTTCAACAAAAATTGGTATTTTTTCTTTGCTTAAAGTTTTTCTGCATGCATCGCAAATATAATTTTCACGAGAAAGTTCTGGATACAGTTCGTGAAGAGTTTTAGAAACATTTCGAACGTTTTTTTTAAATTTTCGATGATTTAGTCTTTTTAAAGGATTGCAACAAACCTTATCATACATTTTAGATAAAACTGTTTTAAATATGACGAAAAAATAAATATAAGTATAAAAAACTTACCTTCTACAAAAAATTAATTTAAAAATATCTTAAAAGAAAAATGTATATTAAACGTCAGAAGACATTTAAAAATAAAAAAAATTCGTTGATGACCTTCGAAATATAAAAGTTAAATTTAATCCAGTGCTCGGAGCTTTCAGCTACTAAGTTGACAAATAGTCAGAAATGCGCTTTTCTTATTTCTATGTACACTAAATCACACTTACGGAACACAGCGCATGCGCGACGTGCGTCAGCGCGTCAGTCTCAACTGGCCGGCATAGACTTTTTATTGATTTCTCGAAAAGTTATCGCGATCCCACTATAAAACTTTTTGGAAAAAATTCTTGTTAGTTTTGGCTATCACTATGAAAAAAATTTTAAAAAATCAAAGGGGGGGGGGTGTTTTTCAGAAACTAAAAAAAAATTTTTTTTTGAAAATTTTCAATTTTTAAGGAAAAAATTTTTTTATAAATTTATTTTAAAAGTATTAAATATACTGAGAAAATAAAAAAAAAATTTTTGAAAAATATTGAAAATAACCGGAGTTATCTAATTTTCAAAAAAAAAATACATAAATTTTAAAATTTGTGTATTTTCAAAATTTTTTCGAAATTTTCAAAATCGTCTTCACTTTATCATTTCTTATCCTTAAAACTACAAGGAAAAAAATTTGCAAGAAAATTGCTAACAATACAGAAAAATCGTTGATCGTTTCAGATGGAATTGCTCCACAGGGAACATGGGAAATTGATGAGACAGAAAAGAGAAGAGGGTAATATAAAGTTCATGCAAGAAGTAGAAAAAGCAATTAATGTGGGTAGGGAATGGGAAGTTGTAAACAGGGAAAGACGGAAATGGAAAGGGGTGAATTGAAATGACAGAGTGGACAGAATATTTTAAGGGCTTAAGTGAGGAAATTGGGTCTAGAATCAGGGGGGAAGGAAGGAGAAAGGAAGTAGGAAAAGAAGAAGGGCAAATTACTAGGGGAGAGTTGGATGAAGCGATTCAAAGAATTAAGAGAATTAAAGCAGCGGGGGGATGGGATGGATGGGGAACGTTTGAAGTATGGAGGGGAGGGGATAAAAGATGAGTTGCTTGTTATTTTGAACATGGTGTGGAAAGGGGAGGGTTGGCCGGAGGAGTGGAAGACGGTGTTAATTGTGCCAGTATTGAAGAAGGTGAGGGGGGAAGGGTGCAAGACTATAGGGGAATAACACTCATGCCGCACAGTGGTGCAAACCTGCAAATTGAGTTTCTAAAAGGTCTACAGGCTTTATTTTTAACCGATTTTATTAATCTTTCTTTAATGAAAGCTTATAAAATTGCAAAGAGCTTTGTCGAGCCTGATTTTTAAATTTTTAATTGTTTATATTATTTTGTTTGTTGCAAAGTTAACAAAAAAGGAAATTTTTTAAAATAATTGGTTCTCCCATTGATATAATCAAATATTTATTATTAAAAACTAGTGAAAATTAATGTTAGTGTACTGCTTGAATAAAAAAAAATAAACAGGTAAAATTTATAAAATTATAAACAAATTAAGTTAACAAACACTGACAGCTAGAACAAATTGTAAATAAAGACAATACCTTTAATGGATTTACTTAAAATTTGTTACTTAGGGGTTTTTGGGGTCGTCGATTACGAGTCAAATGTTAGTTTGTTAAAATTCAAAATGGCGGATTCAATATGGCGTAGGTCAAGTTAAAAATTCATCTGATTTAGTTGAAATTTGTTTCTCGGAGGTTTTTGGGATCGCTAATTACGAATCAAATGTTAGTTTTTAAAAATTCAAAACGGCGGACATCGAAAATAAGAATTCATCTGATTTACTTGAAATTCGTTACTCGGCGGTTTTTGAGGTCGCTAATTACGAATCGGATGTTAGTTTTTTAAAATTTTAAATGGCTGATCCAATTTGGCGGACATCGAAGTTAAGAATCCATTTGATTTACTTGAAATTCGTTACTCGGGGGTTTTTGGGGACGCTGATTACGAATCAAATGTTAGTTTTTTAAAACTGCCCTTTTAAGAGTAAATACACTGTTTCAAACTACGAAAAGAAAATCATCATCAGCCTTGGTTAGTTGGAACTCCGTAGTAATGATTTTAAAGTAAATCAGATACATTTTGTATTTTTAACCTCCGCCATTTTGAATTTAAAAAAACTAACATCTGATTCGCTATCAGCGACACTCAAAAACCCCTGAGTAACAAATTTCAAGTTAATTAGATGAAATTTTAACTTTAACGTCCGCCATAGTGGATCCGCCATTTTGAATTTTAAAAAAACTAACATCCGATTCGTAATTAGCGACCTCAAAAACCGCCGAGTAACGAATTTCAAGTAAATCAGATGAATTCTTAACTTCGATGCACACCATTTTGAATTTTTAAAAACTAACATTTGATTCGTAATCAGCGACCCCAAAAACCCCCGAGTAACAAATTTCAAGTACACCAGATGAATTTTCAACTTTGACCTCAGCCATATTGGATCCGCCATTTTGAATATTAACAAACTAACATCCGATTCGTAATCAGCAACCCCCATAACCCCCGAATAACGAATTTCATAAAAATTTATTAAAGATATTGTCTTTATTTACAGTTTGTTCTAGCTGTCAATGTTTGTTAACTTAACACTAACATTAATTTTCACTAGTTTTTAATAATAAATATTTAATTATATCAATGGGAGAACTAATTATTTTAAAAATTTTCCTTTTTATTTAACTTTGCAATAAACAAAATAATATAAACAATTAAAAATTTAAAAATCAGGCTCGACCAAACTCTTTGCAACTTTATAAGCTTTAATTCAAACAAAAATTAATAAAATCGGTTAAAAAATAAAGCCTGTAGACCTTTTTGAAACTCAATTTGCAGGTTTGCACCACTGTGTGCCGGTAGGGTACAAGGTATATGCGGCAATTTTAAGGAGAAGGTTAGAGAAGGAGGTGGAAGGGAAAAAAAATGAGTCCGCATAATCAGACGGGTTTTAGGGTGGGTATGGGGACATTAGATAACATTTACGCATTAAATTTTTTTGTAAATTTTTGAGTCAAAAAGTTAGAAACTTGCCATGAAATTCCTATGACATTGTGGCGGACAAAATTTCAAGCATCATCTCGCAGTACAGAAATTATGTTGCAGAAGAAAAGCAGATGGACTATACAGAAGCACTTTGGCACTACTTACATATCTAAATTATGAGTAAATTAATTATTCACATACAAAACTTTACATTTCTTAATACTTTTATAACAGGTTTTTACATGATTTACTACTCCTTTTAAACATTTTAATCTAATTTTTTTTACAGATTTTTTAGACACACGATTGATTACCTCCACGTGGTGTCTCTTGGAAACAATATCGTTGAAATTTAGATTTAAATTTTAACGATTTTGGCTAAATATCAATCAGAAAACCACTTCCTTTATTGGTTTTGAAAATAACAAAATAATTTTTTTAACTTTGGACAATCCAATATTTTGGACATTAAGTTCTTCTTTACAACTTTTGGACAATTTGACCTTTGGGCTTTATGTCTATTGGACCTTCCGGTTTGGACTTTCGGTCTTGGACCTTTTGTTTTGGACAATCTGTAGTGTAATCGGAAAGATGATGGGTCAGGTTTGGGAGATTAGAGAGAGGAGATTTAAGAATGATTGAAGAAAGCGTATGTGGTTATTTGATGCGTTAGTATGGGCTGGGATAAGTGATGCGGTGGAAGTATGAGGATAGAGTGAGATTGGAAAAATTGAAAGCATGCATGAGAGGTTTTTAATATAGATTATGGGGGTGGACTAGAATTGCCCTGCTTATATGTTAAGGGAAGAGGTAGGAAGTGAGAAGGCAGTGTTGAAGCAAAGGAAAAGAGCAATGGGGTTGCAAGCCAAGCTGGAACAAGGGGGAGGAAGCGAGATAGTAAGGGAGTGTCTAAGAATGGTGAGGAAAGGGGATGCAAAGGGTAGAAGAGAGTTATCAAGCTGGGAAATATGAATAAAAAGTTTAATTTGTTTAAACAAATTATATTTTCAATTTTTATTGTTAAAAATAAACAATGTTCGCAATCGATTTTGGTCACTTTTATTATAGCATCATAAAGAAGGACTTTTCATGATTCCATAGCAAAAATAAAATACCGGAACTCTCTAAAAGTTTAGAAGTTCTATCATTCTTAGTCTTGCCGTGCGCGAGCTTTCTCGGTATCTAAAGCTCACGGTACGACGCGACGCCACAGTGGGATTCTTTACAATTTACAGTACAAAAATATCTAGAGCTTACAATTTTTAACCGATTTGAAAATCTTTTAAATTAAAGAGAACTAAATTTTTTCCAATTTTCAATTGTTTACAATTATTTATTTTAGTCAAAGTTAACAAATTAACCCCTTTTTTTAAAAAAGTACGTTTGATTTTTAATTCTATTACTGCAGATGACAAGAATCAATTAAAAATCATGTAAAATATGTTCTCTAGATGAAAAATAAAGAGAACACATATTTTTTCATTTGTTATAAACAATATTAATTAACAAATAGTGAACTTGGGTTCCTTTCATCCAAAAAATTTTTTTTCACATTTATATATTAATTTAGGCTTATTTTAAGAATATATGTCCTTTTTTGATAAGCAAATTATTTTAATTGTTATAAAGAATATTAGTTAAGTAATTGTTAACTTTGGTTGAAGTACATATGTCCTTT
The DNA here is from genome assembly GCA_032873175.1 of Leptopilina drosophilae. Classification (NCBI taxonomy): domain Eukaryota; kingdom Metazoa; phylum Arthropoda; class Insecta; order Hymenoptera; family Figitidae; genus Leptopilina; species Leptopilina drosophilae. Next base: position 30,364,355 of record CM065478.1, read on the forward strand.
TTGTTTAATAAATAAATTATTTTAATTGTTATAAACAATATTAGTTAAGTAATTGTTAACTTTGTTTAAAGTACGTATGTCCTTTTTGTTTAATAAATAAATAATTTGAATTGTTATAAACAATATTACTTAACTAATTGTTAACTTTGGTTAAAGTACATATGTCGTTTTTGTTTAATAAATAAATTATTTTAATTGTTATAAATAATATTAGTTAACTAATTCTGACTTTGGTTAAAGTACGCATGTCCTTTTTGTTTAATAAATAAATAATTTTAATTGTTATAAACAATATTACTTAACAAATAGTTAATTTTGGTTTCTCTCAACCAAAAATTTTTTTTCACATTTATTATTTTTAATGTAGGCTCATTTTATGAATGTATGCCCTTTTTGATAAGCAAATTATTTCAATTGTTATAATCAAATATGCCTAAATTAAAATATAAATATGAAAAACAATTTTTGGTTAAGAGGAACCATAGTTAACTATTTGTTAACTAATATAACAATATAAATATAAACAATAATAAAAACAATATAATAAATGATATAAACAATATACTAATATAACAAATGAAAACAAAATTCGTATTCTTTATTTTTCATCTAGAGAACATATTTTACATTATTTTTAATTGATTCTGGTCATCTGCAGTAATGGAATTAAAAATTAAACGTACTGTTTTTAAAAATTGTGTTAATTTGTTAACTTTGACTAGAATAAATAATTATTAACAATTGAAAATTTAAACAAGTTTAGTTCTCTTTAATTAAAAAAAAACTCAAATCGGTTAAAAATTGTAGGCTCTCGACATTTTTGAACAGTATATTGTAAAGAATCCGACAGTGGCGTCGCGTCGTACCGTGAGCATTAGATACCGAGAAAGCTCGCGCACGGCGAGACTAAAAATGATAGAACTTCTAAACTTTCAGAGAGTTCCGGTTTTTTATTTTTGCTATGGAATCATGAAAAGTCCCTCTTCATGATGCTATAAAAAAAGTGACCAAAATCGATTGCGAACATTGTTTATTTATAACAATAAAAATTGAAAATATAATTTGTTTAAAAAAATTAAACTTTTTATTCATATTATATTTTTTTCTGGATAGTACATTTTTTAATCTTTCTAACGATACAAGTTTCATTGAAATCGGTTCAGCCAATTTCGAGAAATTGAATTTTTTCTAAAACGGTGCAAAAAAGTTTAATTGTTTATAAAAATTACCAAAATTAAAATTTTGAAAAATCGTTTGGAGGTGTTATTAGTGACATTATGGACTATCAAAATATATAAGAATAATTTATTTTCAGTAACCAAAAGAAAATTAGGGGACACTTTAGGAATTCTTACCCCACAGTAAAGGTTCAGAATTTCTCAAACGGATCACCCCCTGGCGATTTTGTTGAACGCTAGTGGTACGTTATAACGTACAAATAGCGTACTGTTTGCGTACCATGACTTTTTTCTCCAAATTAGAAATAAAACAATAAAAAATATAGAAATAAATGAATAAATTTAATAGAATGACAATCAATGAATTAATTTACAGCGTTTAATTGAGATAAAAGCGGTGATTATTATTTAAAAAAATTGATTAAGCCAAAGTACTTTTCTGTGTATTTATAGTGTGTTTTAAATAGCATATTTGGTAAATAATGAAAAAAATAAGTAAAACTTGTATAATTTAACAAAAGTAATCATAAAAGCATTTATTTTTTACATATTTAGGGCAAATTAATGTTTACTTATTGAATAATTAATGTTTAAAGTTGGAGATACCAGTTTACCCGTGAGATGTATGCGTGTGTGTGTAAAGCGATAATAATATACTACTGATATATCGCCGCGCATTTGTCACGATAGATGGCGGGGCTGACATTCGTCCTCCCTGTTTTATCACATATGATCACATTCAAAATAAGAAAAACAACTTTTCAAGATGATTTTTTGTTACATAAATCAATTATAGAAGTTGTATTATTGTATTGAACTTAACCTTTTTTCATTTAATCAATTACAAAGACAATTATTAGTATATTTAATAGAATATATAAAATAAAAATAGCAGAAAATTAACAGAAATTTGACCTATAAAAGACAAATTAATTTTACTGAGAAAGATAAAATAGATCATTTTTCCGGTTTTCTAAATTTTTAAAAAAATTTACTTATTAGACAAATTAAAATAAGATTCTAACTCATCCAACTTAAAGAAAGCAATTTTTTATTCGATGGAAATATTAATATTTAAAAACAATTAAAAAATAAACTTTTAAAGAAGTCTCTAATGCTAAACGAAAGTATAATTGTTTTATCCCCTTTATATGCCCGCTTGATTCATTTAAATCGGTTCATTCAATTAGGAGAAATAAAAATTGGTTTAAAAACTTGCAATATATTCATTTTGCCGTAACTTTTATAAAAAAAATATTTTTATTTCTGTTTTTTGGTAAACATATTCCCAAAGTTAAATAGTAATGTTTTTTAGCATTTCGATTTAAAGAATATACTTTTTATTTTTAGGGAAAATTTCACGAATTCTGACCCAACATTTATTAGATCAATACACAAAATTTATTATATAATAATAATAATTAACCATTAAATTAAATATGTGGGACGCTATCGACTACTATGTAAAAAAGCAATATATACAATACTAATAATAAAAAAAATTTTATTTTTGTTTATTGTTTCTACATACTCCTCTAATTTTTCTACGTAATTTCAGTTATTTTTTGTCCGAAGATTTTGTTATTGTTTATTATTTCTAGTCTGCTAATAGATAATTTAAAAAAAATCGGTTTTGGTTTCGTAATCAGGCAATGCAGCGAGGCTTTAAATTTAAGGGGCGACGAGCTTTGCCGAACGCACCCGAAGTAGGTCTCCACACAAATTATCAACGTCACCTTTTCTCTCTGCAAACCATGAAGTAGTATAAGTAGTACCCACTCTCTAGAAAAGTTGAAGCAAATTTTCCCGTTTCTTTTAAAACTAACAGAGGTGGCGAACCCTGCAGGGAAAGTTTGGAAAATTTTTTTAAAGAGGAAACAAAAATCTGAATAATAAAAATATACTCCTTCTGCTTTTAAAATGCAACTTTTTATTTGTTGATCAAATTAAAGAAAATGACTTAAATTAACAATTTTTTCTTTGGGGGTCGGGGTATTACACGATATATTTTTGCAATTTAAGGATATTTTTATTATTCAGTTTTTTGTTTCCTCTCTAAAAAAATTTTAACGTTTAATTTAGAAATAGTAATAATAATAATAACATTAATAAATTATTGGTAATTGAAATTATTAATTATCTTCTGTTCTTTGCACCGATAATTTATTTTTAAAGCTAGCAAAAGTAGTCTTTATGAATGAAGTTGAAAATTTGAGTTGGAGATATACTTTGGGTGCGTTCAGCAAAGCTCGTCGCCCCTTGGATTTATAGCCTCACTGCATTGCCTAATTACGATACCAAAACCGATTTTTTTTAAATTATCTGTCAACAACTTTATTAATTATAACAAAATGTTGTATCTGTAATCCGTATTGTAAATCCCCATATGGGTAACCACATGGTATCCTATGTCAAAAACCATGTGAAACCCTATACTTCCAAGAAGGAAATCACATGGTTTACCATGTGGTTTCCCACGTCAAACCATATATGAAATTAAGACAGGATTTTAGTTAGGAATAGACATGGGAAATTTGAACAGTTCTTGTATGCATCAAACCATATAGTTTGATGCTTTTGGTCGACGATAATTAAATTTTTGGTCTCCTTTCGATCATCGTTCCTTGTGCTAAACGTGCAGAGCTATTGCAGCGAAGAGCGAGGCTTTGATCTCAAGGTGAACCGAGCATTGACGAACGCACACGAGCTAGGACCCAACAGGCTTTAAGTTTGCAGAAAAAAAGGAGACGTTGATAATTTGTGTTGGAGACGTACTTCGGGTGCGTTCGACAAAGCTCGTCGCCCCTTAAATTTAAAGCCTCTGTCCAATTTGCTAAAAATAATTTTACCAGAGAGTTGCGAAGAGAAATCATGCAGGTGAGGAACTGGATAGCGATCCGGTTCCGTAACCGAATTGAGGCGACGATAGTCACCACAGGGACGCCACTGTCCATCCCTTTTTAGAACCATATTGAGAGGCGCAGCCCAAGAAGCACTTGAAGGACGACAAACTCCGTCCAAGTCTGGAATTGGGTGATATGGTGATAAACATCCCGAGTAGAATTGGTAAGACCCTGCGACAATCCGGTAACTTCTGGATACCTCGATAAAATCCCCGCATAAGGAGCATTATGATCAATAGTACTTATAGTGGATACAGAAACCTTACAAACTTTAAAATTAACGTCAAAATCGGTAAGAGAATCTATCAATTTCCGCTGTCCAAGACCGACAACAAGATTGTGATAAACCAGCAAATCCGCCCCGATGATTAGATGAGGAACAGAAGCCACACAGAAATTCCAATCGATGTTTCGCCCGAGTCCAAGATCCAATCTCATACGTATGTCACCTAATGTCGGTATCCTAGAGTTGTTAGCCGCAAAAAGACAAAAATCTGAAGGACTAAGTTTGGTATTTTTTTTGAACAGGGAGGAGAGAAATATCCGCACCAGTGTCGATCAGAAAAAGCAACCCGGAAGTTCGATCACGAATGTGGAGACGTTAAGAAGGTACGCCGAAATCAACAGTCTCGAGATGAAGAGGCGTGGTTAGTTTGCCGAGGATCTACCAACTCTCGATTTTCCCGAAAAAGAACATGGTTCCTTTCATTTGGTTGCCCCGTCTCCAAACTTATGATGGTACTAACAACTCGACCTCGTGTTACGACATGACGAACCAGATCTGTTGTTGTTTCGAGCTCCCTGAGATCCGGATCGAGCACGACGATCGATAGACTGGAAAGATTTGCTAATCAGTGCGTCAACCCGAGCACACAAATCCTAAACGCAGCCAGAATAGCGCGAGTTGAAGGAGGCAGTTGGTCCAAGAAAACGGACTTAACAACTTCATCACTGCAATTTATATGGCCCAAATTTCGTAATCGAGTTAAAATAAGGAATGGTTTTCCATCGGTGATTCTCAAAAACAGATGAAATCTGCATAAACCAGAACTCAGGATCATTAGAAATGAATCGAGGCAGTCTAGGATTGCGATAAGCATCAACCCATGGAAAATCGCGAATATCATTCATGCTCTCAGAAACCCTGTTTAATTGCTGCTGCAAAGCCTGAAGCTGCTTACCGCAGAAATTCTGATACGCCTCAGGATTCGTGCCCTCAGCCATAGTGAAAGCAAGAAAGAAAAACAACTTCTCACCAACACAAAAACAAATCAACGATAAAATAAAATAATTAAAAGAAAATTTAATATGATGAAGCCTCAGAAGCAGTTTTCCAAATACAAGTTTATTAATAAATAAATAATCAGGACAATAAAAATCCCCATTGAATAATAACAGTCAATGCCCGACCTTGAAATCGATCGGAAACTGCCATATGACAAAAATGTAAACACACTATTTCAATAAGGCAGAAAAATAATATTTATGATTAAATATAATTTTTCACTAAATAAAACTATGTTAAAAAATAAAGATAATAAGAATAAAGTAGAGAGAAAAAAAAGTCATGAAAATAAAACTCACGATAAAAGATAGGTAATCAAGCACACTGTTACCATAAAAACAAAATAGGCAATAAATCTTCTTTCAGTGGTGATGTGTCCTGCGATGCAAATTCCGAATGTGCAGAAGAACGTGGCAAGGTAAGATATATCCTGTTAGACGTTCCTTGACAGAAAAATCGTGAAAACCAAGCAGATGCTCCCTCAGCAACTTAACTTGGATACTCGGCCGATGATTGAATCCCTCAGCTTGAATTAGACACTCAGCCGATGATTGACTCCCTCAGTTGAATCATGGAAGAGATGTATTCATGAAAATGTGAAACTATGTTTCCACATTGAACGGAACGGAAAAAATGCAGGTAGAAAAAAATGACGTACCTGATGCATGGGCTATAACGTCGATAACGTCCCACATATTCAATGGTTAATTATTATTATTATATAATAAATTTTGTGTATTGATCTAAAAAATTCATTTGTAAGATAATGAAAAAGGCCTATTTTACGGTTTTAAAAGATGACTGTTATTATTTTAATCCCAACTAGTTTCAAGCCATATATGGTTCCTCATCAGGGGATGAATATTTCACAAATACATAATCTATATTAAAAAAATCAGACTTTTGTCTGTACATTGCACGAAATTCATTTTTTCTAACATAATTTATTTATTTGAGCAACGGAGATTCCAAAAAAAGGTAATAGAAAATTTCCTGTATGTATGTATGTGTGTATGTCTGCAAAATTTTGATTTTGATTTTTTCAAAAAGTTCAAAAAAAATTTTTTTTTAATTTTTTCAGATTAGGATAAATTTCTTAATTTATTAATAATATAAATGATTTTAAAGATATATAATATACATATAATAATAAACAAATTTTTTTTATTAAAAAATAATACTAATATGAAAAAATTATTAATTTTTCCAAAAAATTAACCTTTAGGGATGTTTTAAGCATTGTAAAGGCAAAAGTTAAACAGGGTGTCTATTATTATTTTTGTTCAACAAACTATCCGGTTTTTCCCAGCTTAGTCTAAATTTTTCCAGGTGGAAATGGCTGCAAAAATTAACTTATTTTATGAAAATACTCTTCGACGGTTTTTATTCTTACCAATACTCTCAACAGGGGTTCCACGAACTGGAAAAACGGTAAATATGCAGGAATTTAATTTAATCGGGAAAACTGTGAATTCAGCTTGCAATATAGGTCTTATTTTAGATTTTAGAAATTATGATACAATTAGTTCGAATTCGACTTTACTATAAATCCAAAAATTAGTGAAAATTTTGGAATATAATTATACTATAATACTATAATTAAATTTCTACAAATAATTGACAAATATTGTTTTCTGTATTTTAATTAATTAAAAAAAATTATTTGATGATAAAAGTCAATCACTGATTTAAAATAGTAATATTTTTTTTAATGAAATAGTTAAAGGTAGCTAATTATTATTTGTTTTGGTCAAATTAAATTCCCCACTATTTCCCATTCTGTGAGACTGGTAGACACACTACTGAATGCATTTGAAGAAACTAAAACCCGTCGAAGACGGGTACGACAGCTAGTCCAAAAATAAAACAGCACACACAAGATTTCAAAAAGGATTAAATTTTTAAATTATCTGAAATAAAAAAAAATATATTTTAGAATTAAAAATTAAAATATTTATTTTAAGGTTATATTTTAATTTGTGAAAAAAAGCAAAAAAGGCTTCTTACCCTTTAGAAAAAATATAAGCATGTAACAAAAAATTTTTCAAAAAATTTTTCAAAAAATTTTTCAAAAAATTCCTTGTTATTTTTATCCATATTATTATTTTTGTAATTAATTAATTTCAAAAATTATGTAGAAACACATTTTTTTAAAGAAATGTGCTTCTATTATTAGAGAGATTTGACAGAGAGGTTGGGTTATATATTTGAGTCCAGGCATAGCTGGTAAAGAAGAAATCTATATTATTAAACTTTTCAAATTATGTTTTAAAAGAAGTAATTAAATTATAATATACTTTATCTAAATTGTCAATATCTGTTCTATAATTAATACTATTTGCATTATTTTTTATAAAAATCATTTCTAGGTTTTTTCTTTTCCAATTATTTGTTTCAATATGTAAAATATTTATATTGTCAAAATCAAAAGAGTGATTATTATCAAAGGTGTGATTAGTTAAAGCGTTAATATTTTGGTTGTGAGTGACGTATCGTTTATGTTCTTCTATTCTAGTTTTAAGATGTCTTAGAGTTTTTCCGATATAACAACTATTACAATTTTTGCATTGAATTTTATATACACATCCAACCTTCTGAAATTTCTCTGTTGGATCTTTAAAATTTGAAAAAATAAAATTTTTTAAATTATTAGAATTAGTAAAAACTAAATTAAAATTATGTTGTTTGAAAATATTAAAAAGAATTTTTTCAAAATTTTGAATATATGGAATGCTTATAATACTTCCAATTGCAAGATTGTTGTTATTTATTTTTCTTTTATGTGAGTTACTGGTAAGAGCATTATACCTCTGTGAAATCTTTCTATTTAACATATCAATTGGATATCCATTAAGAATTAAAGTTTTTTTAACAATATCAAGATTTTCAAGATGGAATTGTTGATCTGACAATTTTATAGCCCTATCATCAAGAGTGTATATAATGCCAATTTTATAACTAAGAGGGTGATGTGAATAGAAATTCATATATCTGCCAGTCCAAATAGATTTACGAAACCAATTTGTTATAATAAAGTTATTACTGTCAATTGAGAGGGAAAGATCTAAAAAATTGATTTTATTATTACTAGATAACTCTAAAGTAAATTTTCAATATTTATCGATGGAGATAAATTTACATAATATATCATGCACCTTATTTGAAGGTGCACAAATTAATATATCATCAATATATCTAAAGTAAAAAATAATTTTACATGTAATCTTGCTTAAAATTTCTTCCTCAATACCCTCCATGACAATATAAGCTGCACTTGAGGATATTGGGGAACCCATTGGTAAGCCAAATATTTGTTTATAAAATTCTCCTTGAAATTGACAATAACAAGGAATTTTTTGAAAAATTTTTTGTTACATGCTTATATTTTTTCTAAAGGGTAAGAAGCCTTTTTTGCTTTCTTTTTCACAAATTAAAATATAACCTTAAAATAAATATTTCAATTTTTAATTCTAAAATATTTTTTTTTTAATTTTTATTTCAGATAATTTAAAAATTTAATCCTTATTGAAATCTTGTGTGTAATGTTTTATTTTTAAATTATGTATTTGTGAAATATTCATCCCCTGATGAGGAGCCATATATTGCTTGAAACTAGTTGGGATTAAAATAATAAAAGTCATCTTTAAAAACCGTAAAATAGACCTTTTTCATTATCTTACAAATGAATATTTAATACGGTCAAACAAACAAAAATTACTGATCTAAAAAATGTTTGGTCAGAATTCGTGAAATTTTCCCTAAAAATAAAAAGTATATTTTTTTAATCGAAATGCTGAAAAAACACTACTATTTAAGTTTAAGAATATGTTTACCAAAAAACAGAAATAAAAATATTTTTTTATAAAAGTTACGGCAAAATAAATATATTGCAAGTTTTTAAACCAAATTTTGTTTTTCCTAATTGAATGAACCGATTTAAATGAATCAAGCAGGCATACAAAGGGGATAAAATAATTATACCTTCGTTTAGCATTAGAGACTTCTTTAAGAGTTTACTTTTGAATAATTATTTAATAAACTTTTTATATAAAAGTAATTTTTTTTACACTGGAAAAAAAATTAATTTGATTCAAATAACAGATTGTTTGACTATTATCAAATAAATATTTACTTGTATCAACTAGTTTTTATTTGAATCAATTAAATAAAATTTGCTTTAAATACTGAAATATTTGATTCAAATACAATTTATTTGATTTAAATAAAAATTATTTGATTCAAGTTAATATTTATTTGATAATAGTCAAACAATCGGTTATTTGAATCAAATAAATTTTTTTTCAGTGTATGTTCTGCGTCCTTTAAATTTTTTTTGAAAATTCCAACATAAAATTAAATCTATAAGAAATCAAAATTCATTGAGAACATTTATGAGCGACAATTTTTAAAAAGTTACAAGCAAAATTATATTGCAGCAAAGATGCGAGCGTTTGATGTTTTTCTGAATTAAAACACTGTTTGCATCTACGAAATAAACAAAATACTGTCGAGTTAACATTTAATATATAACAATAACAAGTTGTAAATCCAGATGTTCATTACATGAACATTTTGCTTCCTCTGTACGATCAGCAAAAAAATTTGCTTCCTCGTGGAGGAAGCACTAACTTATTGTCACGTATTGACATATTTTCGATGTTGTTGTCTACAAATCTAATTAAAAATTAATTTTAAAAATTTGTTATATTTATTATAATTATAATTAAGTATATTAAGTATATTTAATTTTTAAGTAATTTCTAATACGATCTAATATTTATAAAATCAAAAAAATATTTATAAAATTTGTTTTAATCCTAAAAGAACAAAATAAAATTTTTAATAAAAAAATGAATTTTTCATCTTTAATTGTAATTTATTCTATAATTTTTAATAGAATATATATTTTACATACATCAATCGATTCGTCTTGATGCAAGGAATAAGATTTTAGATTTATTTTTCAATAAATAATAACATTTTATTGTACAGCAACATGATTCTTAAGAAAAAATGAATTTTTATTAAAAATGCAAATTTTGTGTCTGTAATAGGTTTTAATTTTATAAATTTAAATACAATATATACTTTATATATACCAATCGATCCGTCTTAATGCAAAGAATAAAATTTTAGAAATAAGTGAGTAAGATTTTCTTATACAGCAACATAATTTTGCGGAAAGAACTCATTCTTTGAAAAAAATGCGAATTTTTAAGCTTTAATTGTGATCGGAAAGAGCATAAAAATACGTTAGGACTGATACTAAAAAGACAATTTTTAACACCGGTCAAGGGTTAAATTTTTGATAAATTGAAATTGTAACGGTTTTCTCAAAATAAAAATAGACTTTTCGTCTAAAAATTGACCCGAGATCAAATTCTCACTTATGCGATCAGAAAGAGCATAAAAAATTCGTTAGGACTGATACTAAAAAGTCAATTTTTAACACCGGTCATGGGTTAAATTTTTGATAAATTAAAATTGTAACGGTTTTCTCAAATTAAAAATAGACTTTTTGTTTAAAAATTGACCTTACATTAAATTTTCGCTTATGCGATCGGAAAGAGCATAAAAAAATACGTTGGGACTGATACTGAAAAGTCGATTTTTAACACCGGTCAAGGGTTAAATTTTTAATAAATTGAAATTGTAACGGTTTTCTCAAATTAAAAATAGACTTTTCGTCTAAAAATTGACCCGAGATCAAATTCTTACTTATGTCAACGGAAAGATCATAAAAAAATACGTTATGGCTGATACTGAAAAGTCGATTTTTAACACCGGTCAAGGGTTTAATTTTTGAAAAATTGAAATTCTAACGGTTTTCTCAAATAAAAAATAGACTTTTCGTCTAAAAATTGACCCGAAATCAAATTCTCACTCATGCCATCGGAAAAAGAATAAAAAATACGATAGGACTGATACTAAAAAGTCAATTTTTAACACCGGTCAAGGGTTAAATTTTTGATAAATTGAAATTGTAACGGTTTTCTCAAATTAAAAATAGACTTTTTGTCTAAAAATTAACCCGAGATCAAATTCTTACTTATGGCATCAGAAAGAGCATAAAGAAATACGTTATAAATGATAAAGAAAAATCGATTTTTAACACTGGTCAAGGTTTTTATTTTTAGAAAATTGAAATTCTAACGGTTTTCTCAAAGTAAAAATAGACATTTGTCTAAAAATTAACCCGATATCAAATTACCATTTATGCTATCGGAAAGAGCATAAAAATACGTTAGGACTGATACTGAAAAGACAATTTTTAACACCGGTCAAGGGTTAAATTTTTGATAAATTGAAATTGTAACGGTTTTCTCAAAATAAAAATAGACTTTTCGTCTAAAAAATGACCCGAGATCAAATTCTCACTTATGCGATCGAAAAGAGCATAAAAAAATACGTTATGGCTGATACTGAAAAGTCGATTTTTAACACCGGTCAAGGGTTTAATTTTTGATAAATTGAAATTGTAACGGTTTTCTCAAATTAAAAATAGACTTTTCGTATAAAAATTAACCCGAGATCAAATTCTTGCTTATGCCATCAGAAAGAGCAAAAAAAATTACGTTAGAAATGATACAGAAAAATCGATTTTTAACACCGGTCAAGGGTTAAATTTATGAAAAATTGAAAATTTAATGGTTTTCTGAAATTAAAAATAGACTTTTCGTCTATAAATTGACCCGAGATAAAATTCTCACTTATGCGATCGGAAAGAGCATAAAAAAATACGTTTAGACTGATACTGAAAAGTCGATTTTTAACACCGGTCCAGGGTTAAATTTTTGATAAATTGAAATTGTAACGGTTTACTCAAATTAAAAATAGACTTTTCGTATAAAAATTAACCCGAGATCAAATTCTTACTTATGCCATCAGAAAGAGCAAAAAAAAAAACGATAGAAATGATACAGAAAAATCGATTTTTAACACTGGTCAAGGGTTTAATTTTTGAAAAATTGAACATCTAACGGTTTTCTCAAAGTAAAAATAGACATTTGTCTAAAAATTAACCCGATATCAAATTACCATTTATGCTATCGGAAAGAGCATAAAAATACGTTAGGACTGATACTAAAAAGTCAATTTTAAACACCGGTCAAGGGTTAAATTTTTGATAAATTAAAATTGTAACGGTTTTCTCAAATTAAAAATAGACTTTTCGTCTAAAAATTGACCCGAGATCAAATTCTCACTTATGCGATCGGAAAGAGCATAAAAAATACGTTAGGACTGATACTAAAAAGTCAATTTTTAACACAGGTCAAGGGTTAAATTTTTGATAAATTGAAATTGTAACGGTTTTCTCAAATTAAAAATAGACTTTTTGTCTAAAAATTGACCTTACATTAAATTTTCGCTTATGCGATCGGAAAGAGCATAAAAATACGTTAGGACTGATACTAAAAAGACAATTTTTAACACCGGTCAAGGGTTAAATTTTTGATAAATTGAAATTGTAACGGTTTTCTCAAATTAAAAATAGACATTTGTCTAAAAATTAACCCGATATCAAATTACCATTTATGCTATCGGAAAGAGCATAAAAATACGTTAGGACTGATACTGAAAAGTCGATTTTTAACACCAGTCAAGGGTTAAATTTTTGATAAATTGAAATTGTAACGGTTTTCTCAAATTAAAAATAGAAATTTGTCTAAAAATTAACCCGATATAAAATTCTCACTTATGCCATTGGAAAAAGAATAAAAAAATAGGTTAGAAATTATACTGAAAATTCGATTTTTCACACCGGTCAAGGGTTAAATTTATGAAAAATTGAAAATTTAATGGTTTTCTCAAATTTAAAATAGACTTTTCGTCTAAAAATTGACCCGAGATAAAATTCTCACTTATGCGATCGGAAAGAACATAACAAATACGTTACGACTGATACTAAAAAGTCAATTTTTAACACCGGTCAAGGGTTAAATTTTTGATAAATTAAAATTGTAACGGTTTTCTCAAATTAAAAATAGACTTTTTGTCTAAAAATTGACCTTACATTAAATTTTCGCTTATGCGATCGGAAAGAGCATAAAGAAATACGTTAGAAATGATACAGAAAAATCAATTTTTAACACCGGTCAAGGGTTTAATTTTTGATAAATTGAAATTGTAACGGTTTTCTCAAATTAAAAATAGACTTTTCGTATAAAAATTAACCCGAGATCAAATTCTTGCTTATGCCATCAGAAAGAGCAAAAAAAATTACGTTAGAAATGATACAGAAAAATCGATTTTTAACACCGGTCAAGGGTTAAATTTATGAAAAATTGAAAATTTAATGGTTTTCTGAAATTAAAAATAGACTTTTCGTCTATAAATTGACCCGAGATAAAATTCTCACTTATGCGATCGGAAAGAGCATAAAAAATACGTTTAGACTGATACTAAAAAGTCGATTTTTAACACCGGTCCTGGGTTAAATTTTTGATAAATTGAAATTGTAACGGTTTACTCAAATTAAAAATAGACTTTTCGTATAAAAATTAACCCGAGATCAAATTCTTACTTATGCCATCAGAAAGAGCAAAAAAAAACGTTAGAAATGATACAGAAAAATCGATTTTTAACACTGGTCAAGGGTTTAATTTTTGAAAAATTGAACATCTAACGGTTTTCTCAAAGTAAAAATAGACATTTGTCTAAAAATTAACCCGATATCAAATTACCATTTATGCTATCGGAAAGAGCATAAAAATACGTTAGGACTGATACTGAAAAGTCGATTTTTAACACCAGTCAAGGGTTAAATTTTTGATAAATTGAAATTGTAACGGTTTTCTCAAATTAAAAATAGAAATTTGTCTAAAAATTAACCCGATATAAAATTCTCACTTATGCCATTGGAAAAAGAATAAAAAAATAGGTTAGAAATTATACTGAAAATTCGATTTTTCACACCGGTCAAGGGTTAAATTTATGAAAAATTGAAAATTTAATGGTTTTCTCAAATTTAAAATAGACTTTTCGTCTAAAAATTGACCCGAGATAAAATTCTCACTTATGTGATCGGAAAGAACATAACAAATACGTTACGACTGATACTAAAAAGTCAATTTTTAACACCGGTCAAGGGTTAAATTTTTGATAAATTAAAATTGTAACGGTTTTCTCAAATTAAAAATAGACTTTTTGTCTAAAAATTGACCTTACATTAAATTTTCGCTTATGCGATCGGAAAGAGCATAAAGAAATACGTTAGAAATGATACAGAAAAATCGATTTTTAACACCGGTCAAGGGTTTAATTTTTGATAAATTGAAATTGTAACGGTTTTCTCAAATTAAAAATAGACTTTTCGTATAAAAATTAACCCGAGATCAAATTCTTGCTTATGCCATCAGAAAGAGCAAAAAAAATTACGTTAGAAATGATACAGAAAAATCGATTTTTAACACCGGTCAAGGGTTAAATTTATGAAAAATTGAAAATTTAATGGTTTTCTGAAATTAAAAATAGACTTTTCGTCTATAAATTGACCCGAGATAAAATTCTCACTTATGCGATCGGAAAGAGCATAAAAAATACGTTTAGACTGATACTAAAAAGTCGATTTTTAACACCGGTCCTGGGTTAAATTTTTGATAAATTGAAATTGTAACGGTTTACTCAAATTAAAAATAGACTTTTCGTATAAAAATTAACCCGAGATCAAATTCTTACTTATGCCATCAGAAAGAGCAAAAAAAAAACGTTAGAAATGATACAGAAAAATCGATTTTTAACACTGGTCAAGGGTTTAATTTTTGAAAAATTGAACATCTAACGGTTTTCTCAAAGTAAAAATAGACATTTGTCTAAAAAATAACCCGATATCAAATTACCATTTATGCTATCGGAAAGAGCATAAAAAAACGTTAGGACAGATACTAAAAAGTCAATTTTAAACACCGGTCAAGGGTTAAATTTTTGATAAATTGAAATTGTAACGGTTTTCTCAAAATAAAAATAGACTTTTCGTCTAAAAATTGACCCGAGATCAAATTCTCACTTATGCGATCGAAAAGAGCATAAAAAAATACGTTATGGCTGATACTGAAAAGTCAATTTTTAACACCGGTCAAGGGTTAAATTTTTGATAAATTGAAATTGTAACGCTTTTCTCAAATTAAAAATAGACATTTTGTCTAAAAATTGACCTTACATTAAATTTTCGCTTATGCGATCGGAAAGAGCATAAAAATACGTTAGGACTGATACTAAAAAGACAATTTTTAACACCGGTCAAGGGTTAAATTTTTGATAAATTGAAATTGTAACGGTTTTCTCAAAATAAAAATAGACATTTGTCTAAAAATTAACCCGATATCAAATTACCATTTATGCTATCGGAAAGAGCATAAAAATACGTTAGGACAGATACTAAAAAGTCAATTTTAAACACCGGTCAAGGGTTAAATTTTTGATAAATTAAAATTGTAACGGTTTTCTCAAATTAAAAATAGACTTTTTGTCTAAAAATTGACATTACATTAAAATTTCGCTTATGCGATCGGAAAGATCATAAAAAAATACGTTGGGACTGATACTGAAAAGTCGATTTTTAAAACCGGTCAAGGTTTAAATTTTTGAAAAATTGAAATTGTAACGGTTTTCTCAAATTAAACATAAACTTTTTGTCTAAAAATTGACACGAGATCAAATTCTCACTTATGCCATTGGAAAAAGAATAAAAAAATAGGTTAGAAATTATACTGAAAATTCGATTTTTCACACCGGTCAAGGGTTAAATTTATAAAAAATTGAAAATTTAATGGTTTTCTCAAATTTAAAATAGACTTTTCGTCTAAAAATTGACGCGAGATAAAATTCTCACTTATGCGATCGGAAAGAACATAACAAATACGTTACGACTGATACTAAAAAGTCAATTTTTAACACCGGTCAAGGGTTAAATTTTTGATAAATTAAAATTGTAACGGTTTTCTCAAATTAAAAATAGACTTTTTGTTTAAAAATTGACCTTACATTAAATTTTCGCTTATGCGATCGGAAAGATCATAAAAAAATACGTTGGGACTGATACTGAAAAGTCGATTTTTAAAACCGGTCAAGGTTTAAATTTTTGAAAAATTGAAATTGTAACGGTTTTCTCAAATTAAACATAAACTTTTTGTCTAAAAATTGACACGAGATCAAATTCTCACTTATGCCATTGGAAAAAGAATAAAAAAATAGGTTAGAAATTATACTGAAAATTCGATTTTTCACACCGGTCAAGGGTTAAATTTATAAAAAATTGAAAATTTAATGGTTTTCTCAAATTTAAAATAGACTTTTCGTCTAAAAATTGACCCGAGATAAAATTCTCACTTATGCGATCGGAAAGAACATAACAAATACGTTACGACTGATACTAAAAAGTCAATTTTTAACACCGGTCAAGGGTTAAATTTTTGATAAATTAAAATTGTAACGGTTTTCTCAAATTAAAAATAGACTTTTTGTCTAAAAATTGACCTTACATTAAATTTTCGCTTATGCGATCGGAAAGAGCATAAAAAAATACGTTGGGACTGATACTAAAAAGACAATTTTTAACACCGGTCAAGGGTTAAATTTTTGATAAATTGAAATTGTAACGGTTTTCTCAAAATAAAAATAGACATTTGTCTAAAAATTAACCCGATATCAAATTACCATTTATGCTATCGGAAAGAGCATAAAAATACGTTAGGACAGATACTAAAAAGTCAATTTTAAACACCGGTAAAGGGTTAAATTTTTGATAAATTGAAATTGTAACGGTTTTCTCAAAATAAAAATAGACTTTTCGTCTAAAAATTGACCCGAGATCAAATTCTCACTTATGCGATCGGAAAGAGCATAAAAAATACGTTAGGACTGATACTAAAAAGTCAATTTTTAACACCGGTCAAGGGTTAAATTTTTGATAAATTGAAATTGTAACGCTTTTCTCAAATTAAAAATAGACTTTTTGTCTAAAAATTGACCTTACATTAAATTTTCGCTTATGCGATCGGAAAGAGCATAAAAATACGTTAGGACTGATACTAAAAAGACAATTTTTAACACCGGTCAAGGGTTAAATTTTTGATAAATTGAAATTGTAACGGTTTTCTCAAAATAAAAATAGACATTTGTCTAAAAATTAACCCGATATCAAATTACCATTTATGCTATCGGAAAGAGCATAAAAATACGTTAGGACAGATACTAAAAAGTCAATTTTAAACACCGGTCAAGGGTTAAATTTTTGATAAATTAAAATTGTAACGGTTTTCTCAAAATAAAAATAGACATTTGTCTAAAAATTAACCCGATATCAAATTACCATTTATGCTATCGGAAAGAGCATAAAAATACGATAGGACAGATACTAGAAAGTCAATTTTAAACACCGGTCAAGGGTTAAATTTTTGATAAATTAAAATTGTAACGGTTTTCTCAAATTAAAAATAGACTTTTTGTCTAAAAATTGACATTACATTAAAATTTCGCTTATGCGATCGGAAAGATCATAAAAAAATACGTTGGGACTGATACTGAAAAGTCGATTTTTAAAACCGGTCAAGGTTTAAATTTTTGAAAAATTGAAATTGTAACGGTTTTCTCAAATTAAACATAAACTTTTTGTCTAAAAATTGACACGAGATCAAATTCTCACTTATGCCATTGGAAAAAGAATAAAAAAATAGGTTAGAAATTATACTGAAAATTCGATTTTTCACACCGGTCAAGGGTTAAATTTATAAAAAATTGAAAATTTAATGGTTTTCTCAAATTTAAAATAGACTTTTCGTCTAAAAATTGACCCGAGATAAAATTCTCACTTATGCGATCGGAAAGAACATAACAAATACGTTACGACTGATACTAAAAAGTCAATTTTTAACACCGGTCAAGGGTTAAATTTTTGATAAATTAAAATTGTAACGGTTTTCTCAAATTAAAAATAGACTTTTTGTCTAAAAATTGACCTTACATTAAATTTTCGCTTATGCGATCGGAAAGAGCATAAAAAAATACGTTGGGACTGATACTGAAAAGTCGATTTTTAACACCGGTCAAGGGTTTAGTTTTTGATAAATTGAAATTGTAACGGTTTTCTCAAATTAAAAATAGACTTTTCGTATAAAAATTAACCCGAGATCAAATTCTTGCTTATGCCATCAGAAAGAGCAAAAAAAATTACGTTAGAAATGATACAGAAAAATCGATTTTTAACACCGGTAAAGGGTTAAATTTTTGATAAATTGAAATTGTAACGGTTTTCTCAAAATAAAAATAGACTTTTCGTCTAAAAATTGACCCGAGATCAAATTCTCACTTATGCGATCGGAAAGAGCATAAAAAATACGTTAGGACTGATACTAAAAAGTCAATTTTTAACACCGGTCAAGGGTTAAATTTTTGATAAATTGAAATTGTAACGCTTTTCTCAAATTAAAAATAGACTTTTTGTCTAAAAATTGACCTTACATTAAATTTTCGCTTATGCGATCGGAAAGAGCATAAAAATACGTTAGGACTGATACTAAAAAGACAATTTTTAACACCGGTCAAGGGTTAAATTTTTGATAAATTGAAATTGTAACGGTTTTCTCAAAATAAAAATAGACATTTGTCTAAAAATTAACCCGATATCAAATTACCATTTATGCTATCGGAAAGAGCATAAAAATACGTTAGGACAGATACTAAAAAGTCAATTTTAAACACCGGTCAAGGGTTAAATTTTTGATAAATTAAAATTGTAACGGTTTTCTCAAATTAAAAATAGACTTTTTGTCTAAAAATTGACATTACATTAAAATTTCGCTTATGCGATCGGAAAGATCATAAAAAAATACGTTGGGACTGATACTGAAAAGTCGATTTTTAAAACCGGTCAAGGTTTAAATTTTTGAAAAATTGAAATTGTAACGGTTTTCTCAAATTAAACATAAACTTTTTGTCTAAAAATTGACACGAGATCAAATTCTCACTTATGCCATTGGAAAAAGAATAAAAAAATAGGTTAGAAATTATACTGAAAATTCGATTTTTCACACCGGTCAAGGGTTAAATTTATAAAAAATTGAAAATTTAATGGTTTTCTCAAATTTAAAATAGACTTTTCGTCTAAAAATTGACCCGAGATAAAATTCTCACTTATGCGATCGGAAAGAACATAACAAATACGTTACGACTGATACTAAAAAGTCAATTTTTAACACCGGTCAAGGGTTAAATTTTTGATAAATTAAAATTGTAACGGTTTTCTCAAATTAAAAATAGACTTTTTGTCTAAAAATTGACCTTACATTAAATTTTCGCTTATGCGATCGGAAAGAGCATAAAAAAATACGTTGGGACTGATACTAAAAAGTCGATTTTTAACACCGGTCAAGGGTTTAGTTTTTGATAAATTGAAATTGTAACGGTTTTCTCAAATTAAAAATAGACTTTTCGTATAAAAATTAACCCGAGATCAAATTCTTGCTTATGCCATCAGAAAGAGCAAAAAAAATTACGTTAGAAATGATACAGAAAAATCGATTTTTAACACCGGTAAAGGGTTAAATTTTTGATAAATTGAAATTGTAACGGTTTTCTCAAAATAAAAATAGACTTTTCGTCTAAAAATTGACCCGAGATCAAATTCTCACTTATGCGATCGGAAAGAGCATAAAAAATACGTTAGGACTGATACTAAAAAGTCAATTTTTAACACCGGTCAAGGGTTTCAATTTTTGATAAATTGAAATTGTAACGCTTTTCTCAAATTAAAAATAGACTTTTTGTCTAAAAATTGACCTTACATTAAATTTTCGCTTATGCGATCGGAAAGAGCATAAAAATACGTTAGGACTGATACTAAAAAGACAATTTTTAACACCGGTCAAGGGTTAAATTTTTGATAAATTGAAATTGTAACGGTTTTCTCAAAATAAAAATAGACATTTGTCTAAAAATTAACCCGATATCAAATTACCATTTATGCTATCGGAAAGAGCATAACTATACGTTAGGACAGATACTAAAAAGTCAATTTTTAACACCGGTCAAGGGTTAAATTTTTGATAAATTAAAATTGTAACGGTTTTCTCAAATTAAAAATAGACTTTTTGTCTAAAAATTGACATTACATTAAAATTTCGCTTATGCGATCGGAAAGATCATAAAAAAATACGTTGGGACTGATACTGAAAAGTCGATTTTTAAAACCGGTCAAGGTTTAAATTTTTGAAAAATTGAAATTGTAACGGTTTTCTCAAATTAAACATAAACTTTTTGTCTAAAAATTGACACGAGATCAAATTCTCACTTATGCCATTGGAAAAAGAATAAAAAAATAGGTTAGAAATTATACTGAAAATTCGATTTTTCACACCGGTCAAGGGTTAAATTTATGAAAAATTGAAATTTTAAGGGTTTTCTCAAATTAAAAATATACTTTTCGTCTAAAAATTGACCCGAGATAAAATTCTCACTTATGCGATCGGAAAGAACATAACAAATACGTTACGACTGATACTAAAAAGTCAATTTTTAACACCGGTCAAGGGTTAAATTTTTGATAAATTAAAATTGTAACGGTTTTCTCAAATTAAAAATAGACTTTTTGTCTAAAAATTGACCTTACATTAAATTTTCGCTTATGCGATCGGAAAGAGCATAAAAAAATACGTTGGGACTGATACTCTAAAGTCAATTTTTAACAGCTGTCAAGGGTTAAATTTTTGAAAAATTGAAATTGTAACGGTTTTCTCAAATTAAAAATAGACTTTTCGTATAAAAATTAACCCGAGATCAAATTCTTACTTATGCCATCAGAAAGAGCAAAAAAAATTACGTTAGAAATGATACAGAAAAATCGATTTTTAACACCGGTCCAGGGTTAAATTTTTGATAAATTGAAATTGTAACGGTTTTCTCAAAATAAAAATAGACTTTTCGTCTAAAAATTGACCCGAGATCAAATTCTCACTTATGCGATCGGAAAGAGCATAAAAAATACGTTAGGACTGATACTAAAAAGTCAATTTTTAACACCGGTCAAGGGTTAAATTTTTGATAAATTGAAATTGTAACGCTTTTCTCAAATTAAAAATAGACTTTTTGTCTAAAAATTGACCTTACATTAAATTTTCGCTTATGCGATCGGAAAGAGCATAAAAATACGTTAGGACTGATACTAAAAAGACAATTTTTAACACCGGTCAAGGGTTAAATTTTTGATAAATTGAAATTGTAACGGTTTTCTCAAAATAAAAATAGACATTTGTCTAAAAATTAACCCGATATCAAATTACCATTTATGCTATCGGAAAGAGCATAAAAATACGTTAGGACAGATACTAAAAAGTCAATTTTAAACACCGGTCAAGGGTTAAATTTTTGATAAATTAAAATTGTAACGGTTTTCTCAAATTAAAAATAGACTTTTTGTCTAAAAATTGACATTACATTAAAATTTCGCTTATGCGATCGGAAAGATCATAAAAAAATACGTTGGGACTGATACTGAAAAGTCGATTTTTAAAACCGGTCAAGGTTTAAATTTTTGAAAAATTGAAATTGTAACGGTTTTCTCAAATTAAACATAAACTTTTTGTCTAAAAATTGACACGAGATCAAATTCTCACTTATGCCATTGGAAAAAGAATAAAAAAATAGGTTAGAAATTATACTGAAAATTCGATTTTTCACACCGGTCAAGGGTTAAATTTATAAAAAATTGAAAATTTAATGGTTTTCTCAAATTTAAAATAGACTTTTCGTCTAAAAATTGACCCGAGATAAAATTCTCACTTATGCGATCGGAAAGAGCATAAAAAATACGTTAGGACTGATACTAAAAAGTCAATTTTTAACACCGGTCAAGGGTTAAATTTTTGATAAATTAAAATTGTAACGGTTTTCTCAAATTAAAAATAGACTTTTTGTCTAAAAATTGACCTTACATTAAATTTTCGCTTATGCGATCGGAAAGAGCATAAAAAAATACGTTGGGACTGATACTAAAAAGTCGATTTTTAACACCGGTCAAGGGTTAAATTTTTGATAAATTGAAATTGTAACGGTTTTCTCAAATTAAAAATAGACTTTTCGTATAAAAATTAACCCGAGATCAAATTCTTGCTTATGCCATCAGAAAGAGCAAAAAAAATTACGTTAGAAATGATACAGAAAAATCGATTTTTAACACCGGTCAAGGGTTAAATTTTTGATAAATTGAAATTGTAACGGTTTTCTCAAAATAAAAATAGACTTTTCGTCTAAAAATTGACCCGAGATCAAATTCTCACTTATGCGATCGGAAAGAGCATAAAAAATACGTTAGGACTGATACTAAAAAGTCAATTTTTAACACCGGTCAAGGTTTAAATTTTTGATAAATTGAAATTGTAACGGTTTTCTCAAATTAAAAATAGACTTTTTGTCTAAAAATTGACCTTACATTAAATTTTCGCTTATGCGATCGGAAAGAGCATAAAAATACGTTAGGACTGATACTAAAAAGACAATTTTTAACACCGGTCAAGGGTTAAATTTTTGATAAATTGAAATTGTAACGGTTTTCTCAAAATAAAAATAGACATTTGTCTAAAAATTAACCCGATATCAAATTACCATTTATGCTATCGGAAAGAGCATAAAAATACGTTAGGACAGATACTAAAAAGTCAATTTTAAACACCGGTCAAGGGTTAAATTTTTGATAAATTAAAATTGTAACGGTTTTCTCAAATTAAAAATAGACTTTTTGTCTAAAAATTGACATTACATTAAAATTTCGCTTATGCGATCGGAAAGATCATAAAAAAATACGTTGGGACTGATACTGAAAAGTCGATTTTTAAAACCGGTCAAGGTTTAAATTTTTGAAAAATTGAAATTGTAACGGTTTTCTCAAATTAAACATAAACTTTTTGTCTAAAAATTGACACGAGATCAAATTCTCACTTATGCCATTGGAAAAAGAATAAAAAAATAGGTTAGAAATTATACTGAAAATTCGATTTTTCACACCGGTCAAGGGTTAAATTTATGAAAATTGAAAATTTAATGGTTTTCTCAAATTAAAAATAGACTTTTCGTCTAAAAATTGACCCGAGATAAAATTCTCACTTATGCGATCGGAAAGAACATAAAAAAATACGTTAGGACTGATACTGAAAAGTCGATTTTTAACACCGGTCCAGGGTTAAATTTTTGATAAATTGAAATTGTAACGGTTTTCTCAAATAAAAAAAGACTTTTCGTCTAAAAATAAACACGAGATCAAATTCTTACTTATGCCATCAGAAAGAGCATAAAGAAATACGTTAGAAATGATACAGAAAAATCGATTTTTAACACTGGTCAAGGGTTAAATTTTTGATAAATTGAAATTGTAACGGTTTTCTCAAATTAAAAATAGACATTTGTCTAAAAATTAACCCGATATAAAATTCTCACTTATGCGATCGGAAAGAACATAAAAAAATACGTTAGGACTGATACTGAAAAGTCGATTTTTAACACCGGTCCAGGGTTAAATTTTTGATAAATTGAAATTGTAACGGTTTTCTCAAATTAAAAATAGACATTTGTCTAAAAATTAACCCGATATCAAATTACCATTTATGCTATCGGAAAGAGCATAAAAATACGTTAGGACTGATACTAAAAAGTCAATTTTAAACACCGGTCAAGGGTTAAATTTTTTAATAATTAAAATTGTAACGGTTTTCTCAAATTAAAAATAGACTTTTTGTCTAAAAATTGACATTACATTAAATTTTCGCTTATGCGATCGGAAAGAGCATAAAAAAATACGTTAGGACTGATACTGAAAAGTCGATTTTTAACACCGGTCAAGGGTTAAATTTTTGATAAATTGAAATTGTAACGGTTTTCTCAAATTAAAAATAGAAATTTGTCTAAAAATTAACGCGATATAAAATTCTCACTTATGCGATCGGAAAGAACATAAAAAAATACGTTAGGACTGATACTGAAAAGTCGATTTTTAACACCGGTCCAGGGTTAAATTTTTGATAAATTGAAATTGTAACGGTTTTCTCAAATTAAAAATAGACTTTTCGTCTAAAAATTAACACGAGATCAAATTCTTACTTATGCCATCAGAAAGAGCATAAAGAAATACGTTGGGACTGATACTGAAAAGTCGATTTTTAACACCGGTCAAGGGTTAAATTTTTGATAAATTGAAATTGTAACGGTTTTCTCAAATTAAAAATAGACTTTTTGTCTAAAAATTGACATTACATTAAATTTTCGCTTATGCGATCGGAAAGAGCATAAAAAAATACGTTGGGACTGATACTGAAAAGTCGATTTTTAACACCGGTCAAGGGTTAAATTTTTGATAAATTGAAATTGTAACGGTTTTCTCAAATTAAAAATAGACATTTGTCTAAAAATTAACCCGATATAAAATTCTCACTTATGCGATCGGAAAGAACATAAAAAAATACGTTAGGACTGATACTGAAAAGTCGATTTTTAACACCGGTCCAGGGTTAAATTTTTGATAAATTGAAATTGTAACGGTTGTCTCAAATTAAAAACAGACATTTGTCTAAAAATTAACCCGAGATAAAATTCTCACTTATGCGATCGGAAAGAACATAAAAAAATACGTTAGGATTGATACTGAAAAGTCGATTTTTAACACCGGTCCAGGGTTAAATTTTTGATAAATTGAAATTGTAACGGTTTTCTCAAATAAAAAAAGACTTTTCGTCTAAAAATAAACACGAGATCAAATTCTTACTTATGCCATCAGAAAGAGCATAAAGAAATACGTTAGAAATGATACAGAAAAATCGATTTTTAACACTGGTCAAGGGTTAAATTTTTGAAAAAATGGAAATTGTAACTGTTGTCTCAAATTAAAAACAGACATTTGTCTAAAAATTAACCCGATATCAAATTATCATTTATGCCATCGGAAAGAGCATAAAAAAATACGTTAGGACTGATACTAAAAAGTCAATTTTTAACACCGGTCAAGGGTTAAATTTTTGATAAATTGAAATTGTAACGGTTTTCGCAAAATAAAAATAGACTTTTCGTCTAAAAATTGACCCGAGATCAAATTCTCACTTATGCGATCGGAAAGAGCATAAAAAATACGTTAGGACTGATACTGAAAAGTCAATTTTTAACACCGGTCAAGGGTTAAATTTTTGATAAATTGAAATTGTAACGGTTTTCTCAAATTAAAAATAGACTTTTTGTCTAAAAATTGACCTTACATTAAATTTTCGCTTATGCGATCGGAAAGAGCATAAAAATACGTTAGGACTGATACTAAAAAGACAATTTTTAACACCGGTCAAGGGTTAAATTTTTGATAAATTGAAATTGTAACGGTTTTCTTAAATTATAAATAGACATTTGTCTAAAAAATAACCCGATATCAAATTACCATTTATGCCATCGGAAAGAGCATAAAAAATACGTTAGGACTGATACTAAAAAGACAATTTTTAACACCGGTCAAGGGTTAAATTTTTGATAAATTGAAATTGTAACGGTTTTCTCAAAATAAAAATAGACTTTTCGTCTAAAAATTGACCCGAGATCAAATTCTCACTTATGCGATCGGAAAGAGCATAAAAAATACGTTAGGACTGATACTAAAAAGTCAATTTTTAACACCGGTCAAGGGTTAAATTTTTGATAAATTAAAATTTTAACGGTTTTCTTAAATTAAAAATAGACTTTTTGTCTAAAAATTGACCTTACATTAAATTTTCGCTTATGCGATCGGAAAGAGCATAAAAAATACGTTAGGACTGATACTAAAAAGTCGATTTTTAACACCGGTCAAGGGTTAAATTTTTGATAAATTGAAATTGTAACGGTTTTCTCAAATTAAAAATAGACATTTGTCTAAAAATTAACCCGATATCAAATTACCATTTATGCTATCGGAAAGAGCATAAAAATACGTTAGGACTGATACTGAAAAGTCGATTTTTAACACCAGTCAAGGGTTAAATTTTTGATAAATTGAAATTGTAACGGTTTTCTCAAATTAAAAATAGACATTTGTCTAAAAATTAACCCGATATAAAATTCTCACTTATGCGATCGGAAAGAACATAAAAAAATACGTTAGGACTGATACTGAAAAGTCGATTTTTAACACCGGTCCAGGGTTAAATTTTTGATAAATTGAAATTGTAACGGTTTTCTCAAATTAAAAATAGACATTTGTCTAAAAATTAACCCGATATCAAATTACCATTTATGCTATCGGAAAGAGCATAAAAATACGTTAGGACTGATACTAAAAAGTCAATTTTAAACACCGGTCAAGGGTTAAATTTTTGATAAATTAAAATTGTAACGGTTTTCTCAAATTAAAAATAGACTTTTTGTCTAAAAATTGACATTACATTAAATTTTCGCTTATGCGATCGGAAAGAGCATAAAAAAATACGTTAGGACTGATACTGAAAAGTCGATTTTTAACACCGGTCAAGGGTTAAATTTTTGATAAATTGAAATTGTAACGGTTTTCTCAAATTAAAAATAGAAATTTGTCTAAAAATTAACGCGATATATAATTCTCACTTATGCGATCGGAAAGAACATAAAAAAATACGTTAGGACTGATACTGAAAAGTCGATTTTTAACACCGGTCCAGGGTTAAATTTTTGATAAATTGAAATTGTAACGGTTTTCTCAAATTAAAAATAGACTTTTTGTCTAAAAATTGACCTTACATTAAATTTTCGCTTATGCGATCGGAAAGAGCATAAAAAATACGTTAGGACTGATACTAAAAAGTCAATTTTAAACACCGGTCAAGGGTTAAATTTTTGATAAATTAAAATTGTAACGGTTTTCTCAAATTAAAAATAGACTTTTTGTCTAAAAATTGACATTACATTAAATTTTCGCTTATGCGATCGGAAAGAGCATAAAAAAATACGTTAGGACTGATACTGAAAAGTCGATTTTTAACACCGGTCAAGGGTTAAATTTTTGATAAATTGAAATTGTAACGGTTTTCTCAAATTAAAAATAGAAATTTGTCTAAAAATTAACGCGATATAAAATTCTCACTTATGCGATCGGAAAGAACATAAAAAAATACGTTAGGACTGATACTGAAAAGTCGATTTTTAACACCGGTCCAGGGTTAAATTTTTGATAAATTGAAATTGTAACGGTTTTCTCAAATTAAAAATAGACTTTTCGTCTAAAAATTAACACGAGATCAAATTCTTACTTATGCGATCGGAAAGAACATAAAAAAATACGTTAGGACTGATACTGAAAAGTCGATTTTTAACACCGGTCCAGGGTTAAATTTTTGATAAATTGAAATTGTAACGGTTTTCTCAAATTAAAAATAGACTTTTTGTCTAAAAATTGACATTACATTAAATTTTCGCTTATGCGATCGGAAAGAGCATAAAAAAATACGTTGGGACTGATACTGAAAAGTCGATTTTTAACACCGGTCAAGGGTTAAATTTTTGATAAATTGAAATTGTAACGGTTTTCTCAAATTAAAAATAGACATTTGTCTAAAAATTAACCCGATATAAAATTCTCACTTATGCGATCGGAAAGAACATAAAAAAATACGTTAGGACTGATACTGAAAAGTCGATTTTTAACACCGGTCCAGGGTTAAATTTTTGATAAATTGAAATTGTAACGGTTTTCTCAAATTAAAAATAGACTTTTTGTCTAAAAATTAACACGAGATCAAATTCTCACTTATGCGATCGGAAAGAGCATAAAAAATACGTTAGGACTGATACTAAAAAGTCAATTTTTAACACCGGTCAAGGGTTAAATTTTTGATAAATTGAAATTGTAACGGTTTTCTCAAATTAAAAATAGACTTTTCGTCTAAAAATTGACCCGAGATAAAATTCTCACTTATGCCATCAGAAAGAGCATAAAGAAATACGTTAGGACTGATACTTAAAAGTCGATTTTTAACACCGGTCCAGGGTTAAATTTTTGATAAATTGAAATTGTAACGGTTTTCTCAAATTAAAAATAGACTTTTCGTCTAAAAATTAACCCGATATCAAATTATCATTTATGCCATCGGAAAGAGCATAAAAAAATACGTTAGGACTGATACTAAAAAATCAATTTTTAACACCGGTCAAGGGTTAAATTTTTTA
Organism: Leptopilina drosophilae; assembly: GCA_032873175.1. Lineage (NCBI taxonomy): Eukaryota > Metazoa > Arthropoda > Insecta > Hymenoptera > Figitidae > Leptopilina > Leptopilina drosophilae. Next base: position 30,392,854 of record CM065478.1, read on the forward strand.
TAAATTGAAATTGTAACGGTTTTCTCAAATTAAAAATAGACTTTTGAATAAAAATTAACCCGAGATCAAATTCTCACTTATGCGATCGGAAAGAGCATAAAAAATACGTTAGGACTGATACTAAAAAGTCAATTTTTAACACCGGTCAAGGGTTAAATTTTTGATAAATTGAAATTGTAACGGTTTTCTCAAATTAAAAATAGACTTTTTGTCTAAAAATTGACCTTACATTAAATTCTCACTTATGCGATCGGAAAGAGCATGAAAAATACGTTAGGACTGATACTAAAAAGACAATTTTTAACACCGGTCAAGGGTTAAATTTTTGATAAATTGAAATTGTAACGGTTTTCTGAAATTAAAAATAGACTTTTCGTCTAAAAATTGACCCGAGATAAAATTCTCACTTATGCGATCGGAAAGAGCATAAAAATACGTTAGGACTGATACTAAAAAGACAATTTTTAACACCGGTCAAGGGTTAATTTTTTGATAAATTGAAATTGTAACGGTTTTCTCAAAATAAAAATAGACTTTTAGTCTAAAAATTGACCAGACATAAAATTATCGCTTATGCGATCGGAAAGAGCAGAAAAAAACGTTTGAACTGATACTAAAAAGACAATTTTTAACACCGGTCAAGGGTTAAATTTTTGATAAATTGAAATTGTAACGGTTTTCTCAAATTAAAAATAGACATTTGTCTAAAAAATAACCCGATATCAAATTACCATTTATGCCATCGGAAAGAGCATAAAAAATACGTTAGGACTGATACTAAAAAGTCAATTTTTAACACCGGTCAAGGGTTAAATTTTTGATAAATTGAAATTGTAACGGTTTTCTTAAAATAAAAATAGACTTTTCGTCTAAAAATTGACCCGAGATCAAATTCTCACTTATGTGATCGGAAAGAGCATAAAAAATACGTTAGGACTGATACTAAAAAGTCGATTTTTAACACCGGTCCAGGGTTAAATTTTTGATAAATTGAAATTGTAACGGTTTTCTCAAATTAAAAATAGACTTTTCGTCTAAAAATTAACACGAGATCAAATTCTTACTTATGCGATCGGAAAGAACATAAAAAAATACGTTAGGACTGATACTGAAAAGTCGATTTTTAACACCGGTCCAGGGTTAAATTTTTGATAAATTGAAATTGTAACGGTTTTCTCAAAATAAAAATAGACTTTTCGTCTAAAAATTGACCCGAGATCAAATTCTCACTTATGTGATCGGAAAGAGCATAAAAAATACGTTAGGACTGATACTAAAAAATCAATTTTTAACACCGGTCAAGGGTTAAATTTTTTATAAATTGAAATTGTAACGGTTTTCTCAAATTAAAAATAGACTTTTGAATAAAAATTAACCCGAGATCAAATTCTCACTTATGCGATCGGAAAGAGCATAAAAAATACGTTAGGACTGATACTAAAAAGTCAATTTTTAACACCGGTCAAGGGTTAAATTTTTGATAAATTGAAATTGTAACGGTTTTCTCAAATTAAAAATAGACATTTGTCTAAAAATTAACCCGATATAAAATTCTCACTTATGCGATCGGAAAGAACATAAAAAAATACGTTAGGACTGATACTGAAAAGTCGATTTTTAACACCGGTCCAGGGTTAAATTTTTGATAAATTGAAATTGTAACGGTTTTCTCAAATAAAAAAAGACTTTTCGTCTAAAAATAAACACGAGATCAAATTCTTACTTATGCCATCAGAAAGAGCATAAAGAAATACGTTAGGACTGATACTGAAAAGTCGATTTTTAACACCGGTCCAGGGTTAAATTTTTGATAAATTGAAATTGTAACGGTTGTCTCAAATTAAAAACAGACATTTGTCTAAAAATTAACCCGATATCAAATTACCATTTATGCCATCGGAAAGAGCATAAAAAATACGTTAGGACTGATACTAAAAAATCAATTTTTAACACCGGTCAAGGGTTAAATTTATGAAAAATTGAAAATTTAATGGTTTTCTCAAATTAAAAATATACTTTTCGTCTAAAAATTAACCCGAGATCAAATTCTCACTAATGCCATCGGAAAGAGCTTAAAAAATGCGTTGGGACTGATACTCTAAAGTCAATTTTTAACAGCTGTCAAGGGTTAAATTTTTGAAAAATTGAAATTGTAACGGTTTTCTCAAATTAAAAATAGACTTTTGAATAAAAAATAACCCGATATCAAATTACCATTTATGCTATCGGAAAGAGCATAAAAATACGTTAGGACTGATACTAAAAAGTCAATTTTTAACACCGGTCAAGGGTTAAATTTTTGATAAATTGAAATTGTAACGGTTTTCTCAAAATAAAAATAGACTTTTCGTCTAAAAATTGACCCGAGATCAAATTCTCACTTATGCGATCGGAAAGAGCATAAAAAATACGTTAGGACTGATACTAAAAAGTCAATTTTTAACACCGGTCAAGGGTTAAATTTTTGATAAATTGAAATTGTAACGGTTTTCTCAAATTAAAAATAGACTTTTTGTCTAAAAATTGACCTTACATTAAATTTTCGCTTATGCGATCGGAAAGAGCATAAAAATACGTTAGGACTGATACTAAAAAGACAATTTTTAACACCGGTCAAGGGTTAAATTTTTGATAAATTGAAATTGTAACGGTTTTCTCAAATTAAAAATAGACATTTGTCTAAAAAATAACCCGAGATCAAATTCTCACTTATGCCATTGGAAAGAGCACAAAAAATACGTTAGGAATGATACTGAAAAGTCAATTTTTAACACCGGTCAAGGGTTAAATTTTTGATAAATTGAAATTGTAACGGTTTTCTCAAATTAAAAATAGACATTTGTCTAAAAAATAACCCGATATCAAATTACCATTTATGCCATCGGAAAGAGCATAAAAAATACGTTAGGACTGATACTAAAAAGTCAATTTTTAACACCGGTCAAGGTTTAAATTTTTGATAAATTGAAATTGTAACGGTTTTCTCAAAATAAAAATAGACTTTTCGTCTAAAAATTGACCCGAGATCAAATTCTCACTTATGCGATCGGAAAGAGCATAAAAAATACGTTAGGACTGATACTAAAAAGTCAATTTTTAACACCGGTCAAGGGTTAAATTTTTGATAAATTGAAATTGTAACGGTTTTCTCAAATTAAAAATAGACTTTTTGTCTAAAAATTGACCTTACATTAAATTTTCGCTTATGCGATCGGAAAGAGCATAAAAATACGTTAGGACTGATACTAAAAAGTCAATTTTTAACACCGGTCAAGGGTTAAATTTTTGATAAATTGAAATTGTAACGGTTTTCTCAAATTAAAAATAGACTTTTCGTCTAAAAATTGACCCGAGATCAAATTCTCACTTATGCGATCGGAAAGAGCATAAAAAATACGTTAGGACTGATACTAAAAAGTCAATTTTTAACACCGGTCAAGGGTTAAATTTTTGATAAATTAAAATAGTAACGGTTTTCTCAAATTAAAAATAGACTTTTTGTCTAAAAATTGACGTATACATTAAATTTTCGCTTATGCGATCGGAAAGAGCATAAAAAAATACGTTGGGACTGATACTGAAAAGTCGATTTTTAACACCGGTCAAGGGTTAAATTTTTGATAAATTGAAATTGTAACGGTTTTCTCAAATTAAAAATAGACATTTGTCTAAAAAATAACCCGATATCAAATTACCATTTATGCCATCGGAAAGAGCATAAAAAATACGTTAGGACTGATACTAAAAAGTCAATTTTTAACACCGGTCAAGGGTTAAATTTTTGATAAATTGAAATTGTAACGGTTTTCTCAAAATAAAAATAGACTTTTCGTCTAAAAATTAACCCGAGATCAAATTCTCACTTATGCGATCGGAAAGAGCATAAAAAATACGTTAGGACTGATACTAAAAAGTCAATTTTTAACACCGGTCAAGGGTTAAATTTTTGATAAATTGAAATTGTAACGGTTTTCTCAAATTAAAAATAGACTTTTCGTCTAAAAATTAACCCGAGATCAAATTCTTACTTATGCCATCAGAAAGAGCATAAAGAAATACGTTATGGCTGATACTAAAAAGTCGATTTTTAACACCGGTCAAGAGTTAAATTTTTGATAAATTGAAATTGTAACGGTTTTCTCAAAATAAAAAAAGACTTTTCGTCTAAAAATTAACCCGAGATCAAATTCTCACTTATGCGATCGGAAAGAGCATAAAAAATACGTTAGGACTGATACTAAAAAGTCGATTTTTAACACCGGTCCAGGGTTAAATTTTTGATAAATTGAAATTGTAACGGTTTTCTCAAATTAAAAATAGACTTTTCGTCTAAAAATTAACCCGATTTAAAATTCTCACATATGCGATCGGAAAGAACATAAAAAAATACGTTAGGACTGATACTGAAAAGTCGATTTTTAACACCGGTCCAGGGTTAAATTTTTGATAAATTGAAATTGTAACGGTTTTCTCAAATTAAAAATAGACTTTTTGTCTAAAAATTGACATTACATTAAATTTTCGCTTATGCGATCGGAAAGAACATAAAAAAATACGTTAGGATTGATACTGAAAAGTCGATTTTTAACACCGGTCAAGGGTTAAATTTTTGATAAATTGAAATTGTAACGGTTTTCTCAAATTAAAAATAGACATTTGTCTAAAAATTAACCCGATATAAAATTATCAATTATGCCATCGGAAAGAGCAAAAAAAATACGTTAGGACTGATACTAAAAAGTCAATTTTTATCACCGGTCAAGGGTTAAATTTTTGATAAATTGAAATTGTAACGGTTTTCTCAAATTAAAAATAGACTTTTCGTCTAAAAATTAACCCGAGATCAAATTCTTACTTATGCCATCAGAAAGAGCATAAAGAAATACGTTATGGCTGATACTAAAAAGTCGATTTTTAACACCGGTCAAGAGTTAAATTTTTGATAAATTGAAATTGTAACGGTTTTCTCAAAATAAAAATAGACATTTGTCTAAAAATTAACCCGAGATCAAATTCTCACTTATGCGATCGGAAAGAGCACAAAAAATACGTTAGGAATGATACTGAAAAGTCGATTTTTAACACTGGTCAAGGGTTTAATTTTTGAAAAATTGAAATTGTAACGGTTTTCTCAAATTAAAAATAGACTTTTGAAGAAAAATTAACCCGAGATCAAATTTTCGCTTATGCGATCGGAAAGAGCATAAAAAAATACGTTGGGACTGATTCTGAAAAGTCGATTTTTAACACCGGTCAAGGGTTAAATTTTTGATAAATTGAAATTGTAACGGTTTTCTCAAATTAAAAATAGACATTTGTCTAAAAATTAACCCGATATAAAATTCTCACTTATGCCATCAGAAAGAGCATAAAGAAATACGTTATGGCTGATACTAAAAAGTCGATTTTTAACACCGGTCAAGAGTTAAATTTTTGATAAATTGAAATTGTAACGGTTTTCTCAAAATAAAAAAAGACTTTTCGTCTAAAAATTGACCCGAGATCAAATTCTCACTTACGCCAACGGAAAGAGCATAAAAAAATACGTTAGTAATGATACTGAAAAGACGATTTTTAACACTGGTCAAGGGTTGAATTTTTGAAAAATTGAAATTGTAACGGTTTTCTCAAAATAAAAATAGACTTTTTGTCTAAAAAATAACCCGAGATCAAATTCTCGCTTATGCGATCGGAAAGAGCATAAAAAAATACGTTAGGACTGATACTAAAAAGTCAATTTTTAACACCGGTCAAGGGTTAAATTTTTGATAAATTGTAATTGTAACGGTTTTCTCAAATTAAAAATAGAATTTTTGTCTAATAAGTGACCTTACATCAAATTCTCACTTATGTGATCAGAAAGAGCATAAAAAATACGTTAGGACTGATACTAAAAAGTCAATTTTTAACACCGGTCAAGGGTTAAATTTTTGATAAATTGAAATTGTAACGGTTTTCTCAAAATAAAAATAGACTTTTCGTCTAAAAATTGACCCGAGATCAAATTCTCACTTATGCGATCGGAAAGAGCATAAAAAATACGTTAGGACTGATACTAAAAAGTCAATTTTTAACACCAGTCAAGAGTTAAATTTTTGATAAATTGAAATTGTAACGGATTTCTTAAAATAAAAATATTCTTTTTGTCTAAAAATTTACCCGATATCAAATTTTCTCTTATGCTATCGGAAAGAGCATAAAAAATACGTTAGGACTGATACTAAAAAGTCTATTTTTATCACCGGTCAAGGGTTTAATTTTTGATAAATTGAAATTGTAACGGTTTTCTCAAAATAAAAATAGACTTTTCGTCTAAAAATTGACCCGAGATCAAATTCTCACTTATGCGGTCAGAAAGAGCATAAAAAATACGTTAGGACTGATACTAAAAAGTCAATTTTTAACACCGGTCAAGGGTTAAATTTTTGATAAATTGAAATTGTAACGGTTTTCTCAAATTAAAAATAGACTTTTTGTCTAAAAATTGACCTATACATTAAATTTTCGCTTATGCGATCGGAAAGAGCATAAAAAAATACGTTAGGACTGATACTGAAAAGTCGATTTTTAACACCGGTCAAGGGTTAAATTTTTGATAAATTGAAATTGTAACGGTTTTCTCAAATTAAAAATAGACATTTGTCTAAAAAATAACCCGATATCAAATTACCATTTATGCCATCGGAAAGAGCATAAAAAATACGTTAGGACTGATACTAAAAAGTCAATTTTTAACACCGGTCAAGGGTTAAATTTTTGATAAATTGAAATTGTAACGGTTTTCTCAAAATAAAAATAGACTTTTCGTCTAAAAATTGACCCGAGATCAAATTCTCACTTATGCGATCGGAAAGAGCATAAAAAATACGTTAGGACTGATACTAAAAAGTCAATTTTTAACACCGGTCAAGGGTTAAATTTTTGATAAATTGAAATTGTAACGGTTTTCTCAAATTAAAAATAGACTTTTCGTCTAAAAATTAACCCGAGATCAAATTCTCACTAATGCCATCGGAAAGAGCTTAAAAAATTACGTTAGAAATGATACAGAAAAATCGATTTTTAACACCGGTCCAGGGTTAAATTTTTGATAAATTGAAATTGTAACGGTTTTCTCAAATTAAAAATAGACTTTTTGTCTAAAAATTGACATTACATTAAATTTTCGCTTATGCGATCGGAAAGAGCATAAAAAAATACGTTGGGACTGATACTGAAAAGTCGATTTTTAACACCGGTCAAGGGTTAAATTTTTGATAAATTGAAATTGTAACGGTTTTCTCAAATTAAAAATAGACATTTGTCTAAAAATTAACCCGATATAAAATTCTCACTTATGCGATCGGAAAGAGCATAAAAAAATACGTTAGGACTGATACTAAAAAGTCAATTTTTAACACCGGTCAAGGGTTAAATTTTTGATAAATTGAAATTGTAACGGTTTTCTCAAATTAAAAATAGACTTTTCGTCTAAAAATTAACACGAGATCAAATTCTTACTTATGCCATCGGAAAGAGCATAAAAAAATACGTTAGGACTGATACTGAAAAGTCGATTTTTAACACCGGTCAAGGGTTAAATTTTTGATAAATTGAAATTGTAACGGTTTTCTCAAATTAAAAATAGACATTTGTCTAAAAAATAACCAGAGATAAAATTCTCTCTTATGACATTGGAAAGATCATAAAAATACGTTAGGACTGATACTAAAAAGTCAATTTTTAACACCGGTCAAGGTTTAAATTTTTGATAAATTGAAATTGTAACGGTTTTCTCAAATTAAAAATAGACTTTTCGTCTAAAAATAAACCCGAGATCAAATTCTCACTTATGCCATCGGAACGAGCATAAAAAATACGTTAGGACTGATACTAAAAAGTCAATTTTTAACACTGGTCAAGGGTTAAATTTTTGATAAATTGAAATTGTAACGGTTTTCTCAAATTAAAAATAGACTTTTGAATAAAAATTAACCCGAGATCAAATTCTCACTTATGCGATCGGAAAGAGCATAAAAAATACGTTAGGACTGATACTAAAAAGTCAATTTTTAACACCGGTCAAGGGTTAAATTTTTGATAAATTGAAATTGTAACGGTTTTCTCAAATTAAAAATAGACTTTTTGTCTAAAAATTGACCTTACATTAAATTTTCGCTTATGCGATCGGAAAGAGCATAAAAATACGTTAGGACTGATACTAAAAAGTCAATTTTTAACACCGGTCAAGGGTTAAATTTTTGATAAATTGAAATTGTAACGGTTTTCTCAAAATAAAAATAGACTTTTCGTCTAAAAATTGACCCGAGATCAAATTCTCACTTATGCGATCGGAAAGAGCATAAAAAATACGTTAGGACTGATACTAAAAAGTCAAATTTTAACACCGGTCAAGGGTTAAATTTTTGATAAATTAAAATAGTAACGGTTTTCTCAAATTAAAAATAGACTTTTTGTCTAAAAATTGACCTATACATTAAATTTTCGCTTATGCGATCGGAAAGAGCATAAAAAAATACGTTGGGACTGATACTGAAAAGTCGATTTTTAACACCGGTCAAGGGTTAAATTTTTGATAAATTGAAATTGTAACGGTTTTCTCAAATTAAAAATAGACATTTGTCTAAAAAATAACCCGATATCAAATTACCATTTATGCCATCGGAAAGAGCATAAAAAATACGTTAGGACTGATACTAAAAAGTCAATTTTTAACACCGGTCAAGGGTTAAATTTTTGATAAATTGAAATTGTAACGGTTTTCTCAAAATAAAAATAGACTTTTCGTCTAAAAATTGACCCGAGATCAAATTCTCACTTATGCGATCGGAAAGAGCATAAAAAATACGTTAGGACTGATACTAAAAAGTCAATTTTTAACACCGGTCAAGGGTTAAATTTTTGATAAATTGAAATTGTAACGGTTTTCTCAAATTAAAAATAGACTTTTCGTCTAAAAATTAACCCGATTTAAAATTCTCACATATGCGATCGGAAAGAACATAAAAAAATACGTTAGGACTGATACTGAAAAGTCGATTTTTAACACCGGTCCAGGGTTAAATTTTTGATAAATTGAAATTGTAACGGTTTTCTCACATTAAAAATATAATTTTAGTCTAAAAAATTACCCGATATCAAATTCTCACTTATGCGATCTGAAAGAGCATAAAAAATACGTTAGGACTGATACTAAAAAGTCAATTTTTAACACCGGTCAAGGGTTAAATTTTTGATAAATTGAAATTGTAACGGTTTTCTCAAATTAAAAATAGACATTTGTCTAAAAATTAACCCGAGATAAAATTCTCACTTATGCCATTGGAAAGAGCACAAAAAATACGTTAGGACTGATACTAAAGTCAATTTTTAACACCGGTCAAGTTTTAAATTTTTTAAAAAAAGAAATTTTAACGGTTTTCTCAAATTAAAAATAGACATTTGTCTAAAAAATAACCCGATATCAAATTACCATTTATGCCATCGGAAAGAGCAAAAAAAATACGTTAGGACTGATACTAAAAAGTTAATTTTTAACACCGGTCAAGGGTTAAATTTTTGAAAAATTGAAATTGTAACGGTTTTCTCAAATTAAACATAAACTTTTTGTCTAAAAATTGACCCGAGATCAAATTCTCACTTATGCCATCAGAAAGAGCATAAAGAAATACGTTATGGCTGATACTGAAAAGTCGATTTTTAACACCGGTCAAGGGTTAAATTTTTGATAAATTGAAATTGTAACGGTTTTCTCAAATTAAAAATAGACATTTGTCTAAAAATTAACCCGATATCAAATTACCATTTATGCCATCGGAAAGAGCATAAAAAATACGTTAGGACTGATACTAAAAAATCAATTTTTAACACCGGTCAAGGGTTAAATTTTTTATAAATTGAAATTGTAACGGTTTTCTCAAATAAAAAAATACTTTTCGTCTAAAAATTTACCCGATATCAAATTCTCACTTATGCCATCGGAAAGAGCATAAAAAATACGTTAGGACTGATACTAAAAAATCAATTTTTAACACCGGTCAAGGGTTAAATTTTTGATAAATTGAAATTGTAACGGTTTTCTCAAATTAAAAATAGACTTTTGAATAAAAATTAACCCGAGATCAAATTCTCACTAATGCCATCGGAAAGAGCATAAAAAATACGTTAGGACTGATACTAAAAAGTCAATTTTTAACACCGGTCACGGGTTAAATTTTTGATAAATTGAAATTGTAACGGTTTTCTCAAATTAAAAATAGACTTTTTGTCTAAAAATTAACCCGACATCAAATTTTCGCTTATGCGATCGGAAAGAGCATAAAAAATACGTTAGGACTGATACTAAAAAGTCAATTTTTAACACCGGTCAAGGGTTTAAATTTTTGATAAATTGAAATTGTAACGGTTTTCTCTCAAATAAAAATAGACTTTTCGTCTAAAAATTGACCCGAGATCAAATTCTCACTTATGCGATCAGAAAGAGCTTAAAAAATACGTTAGGACTGATACTAAAAAGTCAATTTTTAACACCGGTCAAGGGTTAAATTTTTGATAAATTGAAATTGTAACGGTTTTCTCAAATTAAAAATAGACTTTTTGTCTAAAAATTGACCTATACATTAAATTTTCGCTTATGCGATCGGAAAGAGCATAAAAAAATACGTTAGGACTGATACTGAAAAGTCGATTTTTAACACCGGTCAAGGGTTAAATTTTTGATAAATTGAAATTGTAACGGTTTTCTCAAATTAAAAATAGACATTTGTCTAAAAAATAACCCGATATCAAATTACCATTTATGCCATCGGAAAGAGCATAAAAAATACGTTAGGACTGATACTAAAAAGTCAATTTTTAACACCGGTCAAGGGTTAAATTTTTGATAAATTGAAATTGTAACGGTTTTCTCAAATTAAAAATAGACTTTTCGTCTAAAAATTGACCCGAGATCAAATTCTCACTTATGCGATCGGAAAGAGCATAAAAAATACGTTAGGACTGATACTAAAAAGTCGATTTTTAACACCGGTCAAGGGTTAAATTTTTGATAAATTGAAATTGTAACGGTTTTCTCAAATTAAAAATAGACATTTGTCTAAAAAATAACCCGAGATCAAATTCTCGCTTATGCGATCGGAAAGAGCATAAAAAAATACGTTGGGACTGATACTGAAAAGTCGATTTTTAACACCGGTCAAGGGTTAAATTTTTGATAAATTGAAATTGTAACGGTTTTCTCAAAATAAAAATAGACTTTTCGTCTAAAAATTGACCCGAGATCAAATTCTCACTTATGCGATCGGAAAGAGCATAAAAAATACGTTAGGACTGATACTAAAAAGTCAATTTTTAACACCGGTCAAGGGTTAAATTTTTGATAAATTGAAATTGTAACGGTTTTCTCAAATTAAAAATAGACTTTTGAATAAAAATTAACCCGAGATCAAATTTTCACTAATGCCATCGGAAAGAGCTTAAAAAATGCGTTGGGACTGATACTAAAAAGTCAATTTTTAATACCGGTCAAGGGTTAAATTTTTGATAAATTGAAATTGTAACGGTTTTCTCAAATTAAAAATAGACTTTTCGTCTAAAAATTGACCCGATATCAAATTACCATTTATGCTATCGGAAAGAGCATAAAAATACGTTAGGACTGATACTAAAAAGTCAATTTTTAACACCGGTCAAGGGTTAAATTTTTGATAAATTGAAATTGTAACGGTTTTCTCAAAATAAAAATAGACTTTTCGTCTAAAAATTGACCCGAGATCAAATTCTCACTTATGCCATCAGAAAGAGCATAAAGAAATACGTTATGGCTGATACTGAAAAGTCGATTTTTAACACCGGTCAAGGGTTAAATTTTTGATAAATTGAAATTGTAACGGTTTTCTCAAATTAAAAATAGACATTTGTCTAAAAAATAACCCGATATCAAATTACCATTTATGCCATCGGAAAGAGCATAAAAAATACGTTAGGACTGATACTAAAAAATCAATTTTTAACACCGGTCAAGGGTTAAATTTTTGATAAATTGAAATTGTAACGGTTTTCTCAAATTAAAAATAGACTTTTGAATAAAAATTAACCCGAGATCAAATTCTCACTAATGCCATCGGAAAGAGCTTAAAAAATGCGTTGGGACTGATACTCTAAAGTCAATTTTTAACAGCTGTCAAGGGTTAAATTTTTGAAAAATTGAAATTGTAACGGTTTTCTCAAATTAAAAATAGACATTTGTCTAAAAAATAACCCGATATCAAATTACCATTTATGCTATCGGAAAGAGCATAAAAATACGTTAGGACTGATACTAAAAAGTCAATTTTTAACACCGGTCAAGGGTTAAATTTTTGATAAATTGAAATTGTAACGGTTTTCTCAAAATAAAAATAGACTTTTCGTCTAAAAATTGACCCGAGATCAAATTCTCACTTATGCGATCGGAAAGAGCATAAAAAATACGTTAGGACTGATACTAAAAAGTCAATTTTTAACACCGGTCAAGGGTTAAATTTTTGATAAATTGAAATTGTAACGGTTTTCTCAAATTAAAAATAGACTTTTTGTCTAAAAATTGACCTTACATTAAATTTTCGCTTATGCGATCGGAAAGAGCATAAAAATACGTTAGGACTGATACTAAAAAGACAATTTTTAACACCGGTCAAGGGTTAAATTTTTGATAAATTGAAATTGTAACGGTTTTCTCAAATTAAAAATAGACATTTGTCTAAAAAATAACCCGAGATCAAATTCTCACTTATGCCATTGGAAAGAGCATAAAAATACGTTAGGACTGATACTAAAAAGTCGATTTTTAACACCGGTCAAGGGTTAAATTTTTGATAAATTGAAATTGTAACGGTTTTCTCAAATTAAAAATAGACATTTGTCTAAAAAATAACCCGATATCAAATTACCATTTATGCCATCGGAAAGAGCATAAAAAATACGTTAGGACTGATACTAAAAAGTCAATTTTTAACACCGGTCAAGGGTTAAATTTTTGATAAATTGAAATTGTAACGGTTTTCTCAAAATAAAAATAGACTTTTCGTCTAAAAATTGACCCGAGATCAAATTCTCACTTATGCGATCGGAAAGAGCATAAAAAATACGTTAGGACTGATACTAAAAAGTCAATTTTTAACACCGGTCAAGGGTTAAATTTTTGATAAATTGAAATTGTAACGGTTTTCTCAAATTAAAAATAGACTTTTTGTCTAAAAATTGACCTTACATTAAATTTTCGCTTATGCGATCGGAAAGAGCATAAAAATACGTTAGGACTGATACTGAAAAGTCGATTTTTAACACCGGTCAAGGGTTAAATTTTTGATAAATTGAAATTGTAACGGTTTTCTCAAATTAAAAATAGACTTTTCGTCTAAAAATTGACCCGAGATCAAATTCTCACTTATGCGATCGGAAAGAGCATAAAAAATACGTTAGGACTGATACTAAAAAGTCAATTTTTAACACCGGTCAAGGGTTAAATTTTTGATAAATTAAAATAGTAACGGTTTTCTCAAATTAAAAATAGACTTTTTGTCTAAAAATTGACCTATACATTAAATTTTCGCTTATGCGATCGGAAAGAGCATAAAAAAATACGTTGGGACTGATACTAAAAAGTCGATTTTTAACACCGGTCAAGGGTTAAATTTTTGATAAATTGAAATTGTAACGGTTTTCTCAAATTAAAAATAGACATTTGTCTAAAAAATAACCCGATATCAAATTACCATTTATGCCATCGGAAAGAGCATAAAAAATACGTTAGGACTGATACTAAAAAGTCAATTTTTAACACCGGTCAAGGGTTAAATTTTTGATAAATTGAAATTGTAACGGTTTTCTCAAAATAAAAATAGACTTTTCGTCTAAAAATTGACCCGAGATCAAATTCTCACTTATGCGATCGGAAAGAGCATAAAAAATACGTTAGGACTGATACTAAAAAGTCGATTTTTAACACCGGTCCAGGGTTAAATTTTTAATAAATTGAAATTGTAACGGTTTTCTCAAATTAAAAATAGACTTTTCGTCTAAAAATTAACACGAGATCAAATTCTTACTTATGCCATCAGAAAGAGCATAAAGAAATACGTTGGGACTGATACTGAAAAGTCGATTTTAACACCGGTCAAGGGTTAAATTTTTGATAAATTGAAATTGTAACGGTTTTCTCAAAATAAAAATAGACTTTTCGTCTAAAAATTGACCCAAGATCAAATTCTCACTAATGCGATCGGAAAGAGCATAAAAAATACGTTAGGACTGATACTAAAAAGTCGATTTTTAACACCGGTCCAGGGTTAAATTTTTGATAAATTGAAATTGTAACGGTTTTCTCAAATTAAAAATAGACTTTTCGTCTAAAAATTAACACGAGATCAAATTCTTACTTATGCGATCGGAAAGAACATAAAAAAATACGTTAGGACTGATACTGAAAAGTCGATTTTTAACACCGGTCCAGGGTTAAATTTTTGATAAATTGAAATTGTAACGGTTTTCTCAAATTAAAAATAGACTTTTTGTCTAAAAATTGACATTACATTAAATTTTCGCTTATGCGATCGGAAAGAGCATAAAAAAATACGTTGGGACTGATACTGAAAAGTCGATTTTTAACACCCGTCAAGGGTTAAATTTTTGATAAATTGAAATTGTAACGGTTTTCTCAAATTAAAAATAGACATTTGTCTAAAAATTAACCCGATATAAAATTCTCACTTATGCGATCGGAAAGAACATAAAAAAATACGTTAGGACTGATACTGAAAAGTCGATTTTTAACACCGGTCCAGGGTTAAATTTTTGATAAATTGAAATTGTAACGGTTTTCTCAAATTAAAAATACTTTTTGTCTAAAAATTAACACGAGATCAAATTCTTACTTATGCCATCAGAAAGAGCATAAAGAAATACGTTAGAAATGATACAGAAAAATCGATTTTTAACACTGGTCAAGGGTTAAATTTTTGATAAATTGAAATTGTAACGGTTTTCTCAAATTAAAAATAGACATTTGTCTAAAAATTAACCCGAAATAAAATTCTCACTTATGCGATCGGAAAGAACATAAAAAAATACGTTAGGACTGATACTGAAAAGTCGATTTTTAACACCGGTCCAGGGTTAAATTTTTGATAAATTGAAATTGTAACGGTTTTCTCAAATAAAAAAAGACTTTTCGTCTAAAAATAAACACGAGATCAAATTCTTACTTATGCCATCAGAAAGAGCATAAAGAAATACGTTAGGACTGATACTGAAAAGTCGATTTTTAACACCGGTCCAGGGTTAAATTTTTGATAAATTGAAATTGTAACGGTTTTCTCAAATAAAAAAAGACTTTTCGTCTAAAAATTAACCCGATATCAAATTATCATTTATGCCATCGGAAAGAGCATAAAAAAATACGTTAGGACTGATACTAAAAAGTCAATTTTTAACACCGGTCACGGGTTAAATTTTTGATAAATTGAAATTGTAACGGTTTTCTCAAATTAAAAATAGACTTTTTGTCTAAAAATTGACCTTACATTAAATTTTCGCTTATGCGATCGGAAAGAGCATAAAAATACGTTAGGACTGATACTAAAAAGACAATTTTTAACACCGGTCAAGGGTTAAATTTTTGATAAATTGAAATTGTAACGGTTTTCTCAAAATAAAAATAGACTTTTCGTCTAAAAATTGACCCGAGATCAAATTCTCACTTATGCGATCGGAAAGAGCATAAAAAATACGTTAGGACTGATACTAAAAAGTCAATTTTTAACACCGGTCAAGGGTTAAATTTTTGATAAATTAAAATAGTAACGGTTTTCTCAAATTAAAAATAGACTTTTTGTCTAAAAATTGACCTATACATTAAATTTTCGCTTATGCGATCGGAAAGAGCATAAAAAAATACGTTGGGACTGATACTGAAAAGTCGATTTTTAACACCGGTCAAGGGTTAAATCTTTGATAAATTGAAATTGTAACGGTTTTCTCAAATTAAAAATAGACATTTGTCTAAAAAATAACCCGATATTAAATTAACATTTATGCCATCGGAAAGAGCATAAAAAATACGTTAGGACTGATACTAAAAAGTCAATTTTTAACACCGGTCAAGGGTTAAATTTTTGATAAATTGAAATTGTAACGGTTTTCTCAAAATAAAAATAGACTTTTCGTCTAAAAATTGACCCGAGATCAAATTCTCACTTATGTGATCGGAAAGAGCATAAAAAATACGTTAGGACTGATACTAAAAAGTCGATTTTTAACACCGGTCCAGGGTTAAATTTTTGATAAATTGAAATTGTAACGGTTTTCTCAAATTAAAAATAGACTTTTCGTCTAAAAATTAACACGAGATCAAATTCTTACTTATGCGATCGGAAAGAACATAAAAAAATACGTTAGGACTGATACTGAAAAGTCGATTTTTAACACCGGTCAAGGGTTAAATTTTTGAAAAATTGAAATTGTAACGGTTTTCTCAAATTAAAAAAAGACTTTTCGTCTAAAAATTGACCCGATATCAAATTCTCACTTATGCCATCGGAAAGAGCATAAAAAATACGTTAGGACTGATACTAAAAAATCAATTTTTAACACCGGTCAAGGGTTAAATTTTTGATAAATTGAAATTGTAACGGTTTTCTCAAATTAAAAATAGACTTTTGAATAAAAATTAACCCGAGATCAAATTCTCACTAATGCCATCGGAAAGAGCTTAAAAAATGCGTTGGGACTGATACTCTAAAGTCAATTTTTAACAGCTGTCAAGGGTTAAATTTTTGAAAAATTGAAATTGTAACGGTTTTCTCAAATTAAAAATAGACTTTTCGTATAAAAATTAACCCGAGATCAAATTCTTACTTATGCGATCGGAAAGAACATAAAAAAATACGTTAGGACTGATACTGAAAAGTCGATTTTTAACACCGGTCCAGGGTTAAATTTTTGATAAATTGAAATTGTAACGGTTTTCTCAAAATAAAAATAGACTTTTCGTCTAAAAATTGACCCGAGATCAAATTCTCACTTATGCGATCGGAAAGAGCATAAAAAAATACGTTGGGACTGATACTGAAAAGTCGATTTTTAACACCGGTCAAGGGTTTAATTTTTGAAAAATTGAAATTGTAACGGTTTTCTCAAATTAAAAATAGACATTTGTCTAAAAAATAACCCGATATCAAATTACCATTTATGCCATCGGAAAGAGCATAAAAAATACGTTAGGACTGATACTAAAAAATCAATTTTTAACACCGGTCAAGGGTTAAATTTTTTATAAATTGAAATTGTAACGGTTTTCTCAAATTAAAAATAGACTTTTGAATAAAAATTAACCCGAGATCAAATTCTCACTAATGCCATCGGAAAGAGCTTAAAAAATGCGTTGGGACTGATACTCTAAAGTCAATTTTTAACAGCTGTCAAGGGTTAAATTTTTGAAAAATGAAATTGTAACGGTTTTCTCAAATTGAAAATAGACTTTTGAATAAAAAATAACCCGATATCAAATAACCATTTATGCTATCGGAAAGAGCATAAAAATACGTTAGGACTGATACTAAAAAGTCAATTTTGAAAACCGGTCAAGGGTTAAATTTTTGATAAATTGAAATTGTAACGGTTTTCTCAAAATAAAAATAGACTTTTCGTCTAAAAATTGACCCGAGATCAAATTCTCACTTATGCGATCGGAAAGAGCATAAAAAATACGTTAGGACTGATACTAAAAAGTCAATTTTTAACACCGGTCAAGGGTTAAATTTTTGATAAATTGAAATTGTAACGGTTTTCTCAAATTAAAAATAGACTTTTTGTCTAAAAATTGACCTTACATTAAATTTTCGCTTATGCGATCGGAAAGAGCATAAAAATACGTTAGGACTGATACTAAAAAGACAATTTTTAACACCGGTCAAGGGTTAAATTTTTGATAAATTGAAATTGTAATGGTTTTCTCAAATTAAAAATAGACATTTGTCTAAAAAATAACCCGAGATCAAATTCTCACTTATGCCATTGGAAAGAGCACAAAAAAATACGTTAGGAATGATACTGAAAAGTCGATTTTTAACACTGGTCAAGGGTTTAATTTTTGAAAAATTGAAATTGTAACGGTTTTCTCAAATTAAAAATAGACATTTGTCTAAAAAATAACCCGATATCAAATTACCATTTATGCCATCGGAAAGAGCATAAAAAATACGTTAGGACTGATACTAAAAAGTCAATTTTTAACACCGGTCAAGGGTTAAATTTTTGATAAATTGAAATTGTAACGGTTTTCTCAAAATAAAAATAGACTTTTCGTCTAAAAATTGACCCGAGATCAAATTCTCACTTATGCGATCGGAAAGAGCATAAAAAATACGTTAGGACTGATACTAAAAAGTCAAATTTTAACACCGGTCAAGGGTTAAATTTTTGATAAATTGAAATTGTAACGGTTTTCTCAAATTAAAAATAGACTTTTTGTCTAAAAATTGACCTATACATTAAATTTTCGCTTATGCGATCGGAAAGAGCATAAAAAAATACGTTGGGACTGATACTGAAAAGTCGATTTTTAACACCGGTCAAGGGTTAAATTTTTGATAAATTGAAATTGTAACGGTTTTCTCAAATTAAAAATAGACATTTGTCTAAAAAATTAACCCGATATCAAATTACCATTTATGCCATCGGAAAGAGCATAAAAAATACGTTAGGACTGATACTAAAAAGTCAATTTTTAACACCGGTCAAGGGTTAAAATTTTTGATAAATTGAAATTGTAACGGTTTTCTCAAAATAAAAATAGACTTTTCGTCTAAAAATTGACCCGAGATCAAATTCTCACTTATGCGATCGGAAAGAGCATAAAAAATACGTTAGGACTGATACTAAAAAGTCGATTTTTAACACCGGTCCAGGGTTAAATTTTTGATAAATTGAAATAGTAACGGTTTTCTCAAATTAAAAATAGACTTTTCGTCTAAAAATTTACCCGAGATCAAATTCTCACTTATGCCATCGGAAAGAGCATAAAAAAATACGTTGGGACTGATACTAAAAAGTCAATTTTTAACACCGGTCAAGGGTTAAATTTTTGATAAATTGAAATTGTAACGGTTTTCTCAAAATAAAAATAGACTTTTCGTCTAAAAATTGACCCGAGATCAAATTCTCACTTATGTGATCGGAAAGAGCATAAAAAATACGTTAGGACTGATACTAAAAAGTCGATTTTTAACACCGGTCCAGGGTTAAATTTTTGATAAATTGAAATTGTAACGGTTTTCTCAAATTAAAAATATACTTTTCGTCTAAAAATTAACCCGATATAAAATTCTCACTTATGCGATCGGAAAGAGCATAAAAAAATACGTTGGGACTGATACTGAAAAGTCGATTTTTAACACCGGTCAAGGGTTAAATTTTTGATAAATTGAAATTGTAACGGTTTTCGCAAAATAAAAATAGACTTTTCGTCTAAAAATTGACCCGAGATCAAATTCTCACTTATGCGATCGGAAAGAACATAAAAAAATACGTTAGGACTGATACTGAAAAGTCGATTTTTAACACCGGTCCAGGGTTAAATTTTTGATAAATTGAAATTGTAACGGTTTTCTCAAATTAAAAATAGACTTTTTGTCTAAAAATTGACATTACATTAAATTTTCGCTTATGCGATCGGAAAGAGCATAAAAATACGTTAGAACTGATACTGAAAAGTCGATTTTTAACACTGGTCAAGGGTTTAATTTTTGAAAAATTGAAATTGTAACGGTTTTCTCAAATTAAAAATAGACTTTTGAATAAAAATTGACCCGAGATCAAATTCTCACTTATGCCATCAGAAAGAGCATAAAGAAATACGTTATGGCTGATACTGAAAAGTCGATTTTTAACACCGGTCAAGGGTTAAATTTTTGATAAATTGAAATTGTAACGGTTTTCTCAAAATAAAAAAAGACTTTTCGTCTAAAAATTGACCCGATATCAAATTCTCACTTATGCCATCGGAAAGAGCTTAAAAAATTACGTTAGAAATGATACAAAAAAATCGATTTTTAACACCGGTCCAGGGTTAAATTTTTGATAAATTGAAATTGTAACGGTTTTCTCAAATTAAAAATAGACATTTGTCTAAAAATTGACCCGATATCAAATTCTCACTTATGCCATCGGAAAGAGCATAAAAAATACGTTAGGACTGATACTAAAAAATCAATTTTTAACACCGGTCAAGGGTTAAATTTTTGATAAATTGAAATTGTAACGGTTTTCTCAAATTAAAAATAGACTTTTCGTATAAAAATTAACCCGAGATCAAATTCTCACTTCATGCGATCGGAAAGAGCATAAAAAAATACGTTAGGACTGATACTGAAAAGTTATTTTTTAACACCGGTCAATGCTTGAATTTTTGAAAAATTGAAATTGGAACGGTTTTCTTAAATTAAAAATAGACTTTTCGTCTAAAAATTGACCCGAGATCAAATTCTCACTTATGCGATCGGAAAGAGCATAAAAAATACGTTAGGACTGATACTAAAAAGTCAATTTTTAACACCGGTCAAGGGTTAAATTTTTGATAAATTGAAATTGTAACGGTTTTCTCAAAATAAAAATAGACTTTTTGTCTAAAAATTGACCTTACATTAAATTTTCGCTTATGCGATCGGAAAGAGCATAAAAAAATACGTTGGGACTGATACTGAAAAGTCGATTTTTAACACCGGTCAAGGGTTAAATTTTTGATAAATTGAAATTGTAACGGTTTTCTCAAAATAAAAATAGACATTTGTCTAAAAATTAACCCGATATCAAATTCTCACTTATGCGATCGGAAAGAGCATAAAAAATACGTTAGGACTGATACTAAAAAGTCAATTTTTAACACCGGTCAAGGGTTAAATTTTTGATAAATTGAAATTGTAACGGTTTTCTCAAAATAAAAATAGACTTTTCGTCTAAAAATTGACCCGAGATCAAATTCTCACTTATGCCATTGGAAAGAGCACAAAAAATACGTTAGGAATGATACTGAAAAGTCGATTTTTAACACTGGTCAAGGGTTAAATTTTTGATACATTGAATTTGTAACGGTTTTCTCAAATTAAAAATAGACTTTTTGTCTAAAAATTAACCCGATTTAAAATTCTCCCCTATGCGATCGGAAAGAACATAAAAAAATACGTTAGGACTGATACTGAAAAGTCGATTTTTAACACCGGTCCAGGGTTAAATTTTTGATAAATTGAAATTGTAACGGTTTTCTCAAAATAAAAATAGACTTTTCGTATAAAAATTAACCCGAGATCAAATTCTCACTTATGCCATCGGAAAGAGCATAAAAAATACGTTAGGACTGATACTAAAAAGTCAATTTTTAACACCGGTCAAGGGTTAAATTTTTGATAAATTGAAATTGTAACGGTTTTCTCAAATTAAAAATAGACATTTGTCTAAAAAATAACCCGAGATCAAATTCTCACTTATGCGATCGGAAAGAGCATAAAAAAATACGTTGGGACTGATACTAAAAAGTCGATTTTTAACACCGGTCAAGGGTTAAATTTTTGAAAAATTAAAAATTTAAAGGTTTTCTCAAATTAAAAATAGACTTGTCGTCTAAAATTTGACCCGAGATCAAATTATCACTTATGCCATCAGAAAGAGCATAAGAAAATACGTTCTAACTGATATTGGAAAGTCGATTTTTAACTCCGGTCAAGGGTTAAATTTTTGATAAATTGAAATTGTAACTGTTGTCTCAAATTAAAAACAGACATTTGTCTAAAAATTAACCCGATATCAAATTATCATTTATGCCATCGGAAAGAGCATAAAAAAATACGTTAGGACTGATACTAAAAAGTCAATTTTTAACACCGGTCAAGGGTTAAATTTTTGATAAATTGAAATTGTAACGGTTTTCTCAAATTAAAAATAGACTTTTGAATAAAAAATAACCCGATATCAAATTACCATTTATGCCATCGGAAAGAGCATAAAAAATACGTTAGGACTGATACTAAAAAGTCAATTTTTAACACCGGTCAAGGGTTAAATTTTTGATAAATTGAAATTGTAACGGTTTTCTCAAATTAAAAATAGACTTTTGAATAAAAATTAACCCGAGATCAAATTCTCACTAATGCCATCGGAAAGAGCTTAAAAAATGCGTTGGGACTGATACTCTAAAGTCAATTTTTAACAGCTGTCAAGGGTTAAATTTTTGAAAAATTGAAATTGTAACGGTTTTCTCAAATTAAAAATAGACTTTTGAATAAAAAATAACCCGATATCAAATTACCATTTATGCTATCGGAAAGAGCATAAAAATACGTTAGGACTGATACTAAAAAGTCAATTTTTAACACCGGTCAAGGGTTAAATTTTTGATAAATTGAAATTGTAACGGTTTTCTCAAATTAAAAATAGACTTTTCGTCTAAAAATTGACCCGAGATCAAATTCTCACTTATGCGATCAGAAAGAGCATAAAAAATACGTTAGGACTGATACTAAAAAGTCAATTTTTAACACCGGTCAAGGGTTAAATTTTTGATAAATTGAAATTGTAACGGTTTTCTCAAATTAAAAATAGACTTTTTGTCTAAAAATTGACCTTACATTAAATTTTCGCTTATGCGATCGGAAAGAGCATAAAAATACGTTAGGACTGATACTGAAAAGTCGATTTTTAACACTGGTCAAGGGTTTAATTTTTGAAAAATTGAAATTGTAACGGTTTTCTCAAATTAAAAATAGACATTTGTCTAAAAAATAACCCGATATCAAATTACCATTTATGCCATCGGAAAGAGCATAAAAAATACGTTAGGACTGATACTAAAAAGTCAATTTTTAACACCGGTCAAGGGTTAAATTTTTGATAAATTGAAATTGTAACGGATTTCTCAAAATAAAAATAGACTTTTCGTCTAAAAATTAACCCGAGATCAAATTCTCAGTTATGTGATCGGAAAGAGCATAAAAAATACGTTAGGACTGATACTAAAAAGTCAGTTTTTAACACCGGTCAAGGGTTAAATTTTTGATAAATTAAAATTGTAACGGTTTTCTCAAATTAAAAATAGACTTTTTGTCTAAAAATTGACCTTACATTAAATTTTCGTTTATGCGATCGGAAAGAGCATAAAAAAATACGTTGGGACTGATACTGAAAAGTCAAATTTTTACACCGGTCAAGGGTTAAATTTTTGATAAATTGAAATTGTAACGGTTTTCTCAAATTAAAAATAGACTTTTCGTCTAAAAATTGACCCGAGATCAAATTCTCACTTATGCGATCGGAAAGAGCATAAAAAATACGTTAGGACTGATACTAAAAAGTCAATTTTTAACACCGGTCAAGGGTTAAATTTTTGATAAATTGAAATTGTAACGGTTTTCTCAAATTAAAAATAAACATTTGTCTAAAAATTGACCCGAGATCAAATTCTCACTTATGCGATCGGAAAGAGCATAAAAAAATACGTTGGGACTGATACTGAAAAGTCAAATTTTAACACCGGTCAAGGGTTAAATTTTTGATAAATTGAAATTGTAACGGTTTTCTCAAATTAAAAATAAACATTTGTCTAAAAATTGACCCGAGATCAAATTCTCACTTATGCGATCGGAAAGAGCATAAAAAATACGTTAGGACTGATACTAAAAAGTCAATTTTTAACACCGGTCAAGGGTTAAATTTTTGATAAATTGAAATTGTAACGGTTTTCTCAAAATAAAAAAAGACTTTTCGTCTAAAAATTGACCCGATATCAAATTCTCACTTATGCCATCGGAAAGAGCATAAAAAATACGTTAGGACTGATACTAAAAAATCAATTTTTAACACCGGTCAAGGGTTAAATTTTTGATAAATTGAAATTGTAACGGTTTTCTCAAATTAAAAATAGACTTTTTGTCTAAAAATTGACCTTACATTAAATTTTCGTTTATGCGATCGGAAAGAGCACAAAAAATACGTTAGGAATGATACTGAAAAGTCGATTTTTAACATTGGTCAAGGGTTTAATTTTTGAAAAATTGAAATTGTAACGGTTTTCTCAAATTAAAAATAGACTTTTGAATAAAAAATAACCCGATATCAAATTACCATTTATGCTATCGGAAAGAGCATAAAAATACGTTAGGACTGATACTGAAAAGCCGATTTTTAACACTGGTCAAGGGTTTAATTTTTGAAAAATTGAAATTGTAACGGTTTTCTCAAATTAAAAATAGACATTTGTCTAAAAATTGACCCGAGATCAAATTCTCACTTATGCGATCGGAAAGAGCATAAAAATAGGTTAGGACTGATACTAAAAAGTCAATTTTTAACACCGGTCAAGGGTTAAATTTTTGATAAATTGAAATTGTAACGGTTTTCTCAAATTAAAAATAGACATTTGTCTAAAAAATAACCCGATATCAAATTACCATTTATGCCATCGGAAAGAGCATAAAAAATACGTTAGGACTGATACTAAAAAGTCAATTTTTAACACCGGTCAAGGGTTAAATTTTTGATAAATTGAAATTGTAACGGTTTTCTCAAATTAAAAATAGACTTTTTGTCTAAAAATTGACCTTACATTAAATTTTCGCTTATGCGATCGGAAAGAGCATAAAAAATACGTTAGGACTGATACTAAAAAGTCAATTTTTAACACCGGTCAAGGGTTAAATTTTTGATAAATTGAAATTGTAACGGTTTTCTCAAATTAAACATAAACTGTTTGTCTAAAAATTGACCCGAGATCAAATTCTCACTTATGCCATTGGAAAGAGCATAAAAAATACGTTAGGACTGATACTAAAAAGTCAATTTTTAACACCGGTCAAGGGTTAAATTTTTGATAAATTGAAATTGTAACGGTTTTCTCAAATTAAAAATAGACATTTGTCTAAAAAATAACCCGATATCAAATTACCATTTATGCCATCGGAAAGAGCATAAAAAATACGTTAGGACTGATACTAAAAAGTCAATTTTTAACACCGGTCAAGGGTTAAATTTTTGATAAATTGAAATTGTAACGGTTTTCTCAAATTAAAAATAGACATTTGTCTAAAAATTAACCCGATATCAAATTACCATTTATGCCATCGGAAAGAGCATAAAAAATACGTTAGGACTGATACTAAAAAGTCAATTTTTAACACCGGTCAAGGGTTAAATTTTTGATAAATTGAAATTGTAACGGTTTTCTCAAATTAAAAATAGACTTTTTGTCTAAAAATTGACCTTACATTAAATTTTCGCTTATGCGATCGGAAAGAGCATAAAAAAATACGTTGGGACTGATACTGAAAAGTCGATTTTTAACACCGGTCAAGGGTTAAATTTTTGATAAATTGAAATTGTAACGGTTTTCTCAAATTATAAATAGACATTTGTCTAAAAAATAACCCGATATCAAATTACCATTTATGCCATCGGTAAGAGCATAAAAAATACGTTAGGACTGATACTAAAAAGTCAATTTTTAACACCGGTCAAGGGTTAAATTTTTGATAAATTGAAATTGTAACGGTTTTCTCAAATTAAAAATAGACATTTGTCTAAAAAATAACCCGAGATCAAATTCTCACTTATGCCATTGGAAAGAGCACAAAAAATACGTTAGGAATGATACTGAAAAGTCGATTTTTAACACTGGTCAAGGGTTTAATTTTTGAAAAATTGAAATTGTAACGGTTTTCTCAAATTAAAAATAGACTTTTGAATAAAAAATAACCCGATATCAAATTACCATTTATGCTATCGGAAAGAGCATAAAAGTAGGTTAGGACTGATACTAAAAAGTCAATTTTTAACACCGGTCAAGGGTTAAATTTTTGATAAATTGAAATTGTAACGGTTTTCTCAAAATAAAAATAGACTTTTCGTCTAAAAATTGACCCGAGATCAAATTCTCACTTATGCGATCGGAAAGAGCATAAAAAATACGTTAGGACTGATACTAAAAAGTCAAATTTTAACACCGGTCAAGGGTTAAATTTTTGATAAATTGAAATTGTAACGGTTTTCTCAAATTAAAAATAGACTTTTTGTCTAAAAATTGACCCGAGATCAAATTCTCACTTATGCGATCGGAAAGAGCATAAAAATACGTTAGGACTGATACTAAAAAGACAATTTTTAACACCGGTCAAAGGTTAAATTTTTGATAAATTAAAATAGTAACGGTTTTCTCAAATTAAAAATAGACTTTTTGTCTAAAAATTGACCTATACATTAAATTTTCGCTTATGCGATCGGAAAGAGCATAAAAAAATACGTTGGGACTGATACTGAAAAGTCGATTTTTAACACCGGTCAAGGGTTAAATTTTTGATAAATTGAAATTGTAACGGTTTTCTCAAATTAAAAATAGACATTTGTCTAAAAAATAACCCGATATCAAATTACCATTTATGCCATCGGAAAGAGCATAAAAAATACGTTAGGACTGATACTAAAAAGTCAATTTTTAACACCGGTCAAGGGTTAAATTTTTGAAAAAATGGAAATTGTAACTGTTGTCTCAAATTAAAAACAGACATTTGTCTAAAAAATAACCCGATATCAAATTACCATTTATGCCATCGGAAAGAGCATAAAAAATACGTTAGGACTGATACTAAAAAATCAATTTTTAACACCGGTCAAGGGTTAAATTTTTGATAAATTGAAATTGTAACGGTTTTCTCAAATTAAAAATAGACTTTTGAATAAAAATTAACCCGAGATCAAATTCTCACTAATGCCATCGGAAAGAGCTTAAAAAATGCGTTGGGACTGATACTCTAAAGTCAATTTTTAACAGCTGTCAAGGGTTAAATTTTTGAAAAATTGAAATTGTAACGGTTTTCTCAAATTAAAAATAGACTTTTGAATAAAAAATAACCCGAAATCAAATTACCATTTATGCTATCGGAAAGAGCATAAAAATAGGTTAGGACTGATACTAAAAAGTCAATTTTTAACACCGGTCAAGGGTTAAATTTTTGATAAATTGAAATTGTAACGGATTTCTCAAAATAAAAATAGACTTTTCGTCTAAAAATTGACCCGAGATCAAATTCTCACTTATGTGATCAGAAAGAGCATAAAAAATACGTTAGGACTGATACTAAAAAGTCAATTTTTAACACCGGTCAAGGGTTAAATTTTTGATAAATTGAAATTGTAACGGTTTTCTCAAATTAAAAATAGACATTTGAATAAAAATTAACCCGAGATCAAATTCTCACTAATGCCATCGGAAAGAGCTTAAAAAATGCGTTAAGACTGATACTCTAAAGTCAATTTTTAACACCGGTCAAGGGTTAAATTTTTGATAAATTGAAATTGTAACGGTTTTCTCAAAATAAAAATAGACATTTGTCTAAAAAATAACCCGATATCAAATTACCATTTATGCCATCGGAAAGAGCATAAAAAATACGTTAGGACTGATACTAAAAAGTCAATTTTTAACACCGGTCAAGGGTTAAATTTTTGATAAATTGAAATTGTAACGGTTTTCTCAAAATAAAAATAGACTTTTCGTCTAAAAATTGACCCGAGATCAAATTCTCACTTATGCGATCGGAAAGAGCATAAAAAATACGTTAGGACTGATACTAAAAAGTCAAATTTTAACACCGGTCAAGGGTTAAATTTTTGATAAATTGAAATTGTAACGGTTTTCTCAAATTAAAAATAGACTTTTTGTCTAAAAATTGACCTTACATTAAATTTTCGCTTATGCGATCGGAAAGAGCATAAAAAAATACGTTGGGACTGATACTGAAAAGTCGATTTTTAACACCGGTCAAGGGTTAAATTTTTGATAAATTGAAATTGTAACGGTTTTCTCAAATTAAAAATAGACATTTGTCTAAAAAATAACCCGAGATCAAATTCTCACTTATGCCATTGGAAAGAGCACAAAAAATACGTTAGGACTGATACTAAAAAGTCAATTTTTAACACCGGTCAAGGGTTAAATTTTTGATAAATTGAAATTGTAACGGTTTTCTCAAATTAAAAATAGACTTTTTGTCTAAAAATTGACCCGACATCAAATTTTCGCTTATGTGATCAGAAAGAGCATAAAAAATACGTTAGGACTGATACTAAAAAGACAATTTTTAACACCGGTCAAGGGTTAAATTTTTGATAAATTAAAATTGTAACGGTTTTCTTAAATTAAAAATAGACATTTGTCTAAAAAATAACCTGATATCATATTACCATTTATGCCATCGGAAAGAGCATAAAAAATACGTTAGGACTGATACTAAAAAGTCAATTTTTAACACCAGTCAAGGGTTAAATTTTTGATAAATTGAAATTGTAACGGTTTTCTCAAATTAAAAATAGACTTTTTGTCTAAAAATTGACCTTACATTAAATTTTCGCTTATGCGATCGGAAAGAGCATAAAAATACGTTAGGACTGATACTAAAAAGACAATTTTTAACACCGGTCAAGGGTTAAATTTTTGATAAATTGAAATTGTAACGGTTTTCTCAAAATAAAAATAGACTTTTCGTCTAAAAATTAACCCGAGATCAAATTCTCACTTATGCGATCCGAAAGAGCTTAAAAAATACGTTAGGACTGATACTAAAAAGTCAGTTTTTAACACCGGTCAAGGGTTAAATTTTTGATAAATTAAAATTGTAACGGTTTTCTCAAATTAAAAATAGACTTTTTGTCTAAAAATTGACTTTACATTAAATTTTCGCTTATGCGATCGGAAAGAGCATAAAAAAATACGTTGGGACTGATACTGAAAAGTCGATTTTTAACACCGGTCAAGGGTTAAATTTTTGATAAATTGAAATTGTAACGGTTTTCTCAAATTATAAATAGACATTTGTCTAAAAAATAACCCGATATCAAATTACCATTTATGCCATCGGTAAGAGCATAAAAAATACGTTAGGACTGATACTAAAAAGTCAATTTTTAACACCGGTCAAGGGTTAAATTTTTGATAAATTGAAATTGTAACGGTTTTCTCAAATTAAAAATAGACATTTGTCTAAAAAATAACCCGAGATCAAATTCTCACTTATGCCATTGGAAAGAGCACAAAAAATACGTTAGGAATGATACTGAAAAGTCGATTTTTAACACTGGTCAAGGGTTTAATTTTTGAAAAATTGAAATTGTAACGGTTTTCTCAAATTAAAAATAGACTTTTGAATAAAAAATAACCCGATATCAAATTACCATTTATGCTATCGGAAAGAGCATAAAAAATACGTTAGGACTGATACTAAAAAGTCAATTTTTAACACCGGTCAAGGGTTAAATTTTTGATAAATTGAAATTGTAACGGTTTTCTCAAAATAAAAATAGACTTTTCGTCTAAAAATTGACCCGAGATCAAATTCTCACTTATGCGATCGGAAAGAGCATAAAAAATACGTTAGGACTGATACTAAAAAGTCAAATTTTAACACCGGTCAAGGGTTAAATTTTTGATAAATTGAAATTGTAACGGTTTTCTCAAATTAAAAATAGACTTTTTGTCTAAAAATTGACCTTACATTAAATTTTCGCTTATGCGATCGGAAAGAGCATAAAAATACGTTAGGACTGATACTAAAAAGACAATTTTTAACACCGGTCAAAGGTTAAATTTTTGATAAATTAAAATAGTAACGGTTTTCTCAAATTAAAAATAGACTTTTTGTCTAAAAATTGACCTATACATTAAATTTTCGCTTATGCGATCGGAAAGAGCATAAAAAAATACGTTGGGACTGATACTGAAAAGTCGATTTTTAACACCGGTCAAGGGTTAAATTTTTGATAAATTGAAATTGTAACGGTTTTCTCAAATTAAAAATAGACATTTGTCTAAAAAATAACCCGATATCAAATTACCATTTATGCCATCGGAAAGAGCATAAAAAATACGTTAGGACTGATACTAAAAAGTCAATTTTTAACACCGGTCAAGGGTTTAATTTTTGAAAAATTGAAATTGTAACGGTTTTCTCAAATTAAAATTAGACATTTGTCTAAAAAATAACCCGATATCAAATTACCATTTATGCCATCGGAAAGAGCATAAAAAATACGTTAGGACTGATACTAAAAAATCAATTTTTAACACCGGTCAAGGGTTAAATTTTTGATAAATTGAAATTGTAACGGTTTTCTCAAATTAAAAATAGACTTTTGAATAAAAATTAACCCGAGATCAAATTCTCACTAATTCCATCGGAAAGAGCTTAAAAAATGCGTTGGGACTGATACTCTAAAGTCAATTTTTAACAGCTGTCAAGGGTTAAATTTTTGAAAAATTGAAATTGTAACGGTTTTCTCAAATTAAAAATAGACTTTTGAATAAAAAATAACCCGAAATCAAATTACCATTTATGCTATCGGAAAGAGCATAAAAATAGGTTAGGACTGATACTAAAAAGTCAATTTTTAACACCGGTCAAGGGTTAAATTTTTGATAAATTGAAATTGTAACGGTTTTCTCAAATTAAAAATAGACTTTTCGTCTAAAAATTGACCCGAGATCAAATTCTCACTTATGTGATCAGAAAGAGCATAAAAAATACGTTAGGACTGATACTAAAAAGTCAATTTTTAACACCGGTCAAGGGTTAAATTTTTGATAAATTGAAATTGTAACGGTTTTCTCAAAATAAAAATAGACATTTGTCTAAAAAATAACCCGATATCAAATTACCATTTATGCCATCGGAAAGAGCATAAAAAATACGTTAGGACTGATACTAAAAAGTCAATTTTTAACACCAGTCAAGAGTTAAATTTTTGATAAATTGAAATTGTAACGGTTTTCTCAAATTAAAAATAGACTTTTTGTCTAAAAATTGACCCGAGATCAAATTCTCACTTATGCGATCGGAAAGAGCATAAAAAAATACGTTAGGACTGATACTAAAAAGTCAATTTTTAACACCGGTCAAGGGTTAAATTTTTGATAAATTGAAATTGTAACGGTTTTCTCAAATTAAAAATAGACATTTGTCTAAAAAATAACCCGATATCAAATTACCATTTATGCCATCGGAAAGAGCATAAAAAATACGTTAGGACTGATACTAAAAAATCAATTTTTAACACCGGTCAAGGGTTAAATTTTTGAAAAATTGAAATTGTAACGGTTTTCTCAAATTAAAAATAGACTTTTGAATAAAAAATAACCCGAGATCAAATTCTCACTTATGCGATCGGAAAGAGCATAAAAAATACGTTAGGACTGATACTAAAAAGTCAATTTTTAACACCGGTCAAGGGTTTAATTTTTGAAAAATTGAAATTGTAACGGTTTTCTCAAATTAAAAATAGACATTTGTCTAAAAAATAACCCGATATCAAATTACCATTTATGCCATCGGAAAGAGCATAAAAAATACGTTAGGACTGATACTAAAAAGTCAATTTTTAACACCGGTCAAGGGTTAAATTTTTGATAAATTGAAATTGTAACGGTTTTCTCAAAATAAAAATAGACTTTTCGTCTAAAAATTGACCCGAGATCAAATTCTCACTTATGCGATCGGAAAGAGCATAAAAAATACGTTAGGACTGATACTAAAAAGTCAAATTTTAACACCGGTCAAGGGTTAAATTTTTGATAAATTGAAATTGTAACGGTTTTCTCAAATTAAAAATAGACTTTTTGTCTAAAAATTGACCTTACATTAAATTTTCGCTTATGCGATCGGAAAGAGCATAAAAAATACGTTAGGACTGATACTAAAAAGTCAAATTTTAACACCGGTCAAGGGTTAAATTTTTGATAAATTAAAATAGTAACGGTTTTCTCAAATTAAAAATAGACTTTTTGTCTAATAATTGACCTATACATTAAATTTTCGCTTATGCGATCGGAAAGAGCATAAAAAAATACGTTGGGACTGATTCTGAAAAGTCGATTTTTTACACCGGTCAAGGGTTAAATTTTTGATAAATTGAAATTGTAACGGTTTTCTCAAATTAAAAATAGACATTTGTCTAAAAAATAACCCGATATCAAATTACCATTTATGCCATCGGAAAGAGCATAAAAAATACGTTAGGACTGATACTAAAAAGTCAATTTTTAACACCGGTCAAGGGTTAAATTTTTGATAAATTGAAATTGTAACGGTTTTCTCAAATTAAAAATAGACATTTGTCTAAAAAATAACCCGATATCAAATTACCATTTATGCCATCGGAAAGAGCATAAAAAATACGTTAGGACTGATACTAAAAAATCAATTTTTAACACCGGTCAAGGGTTAAATTTTTGATAAATTGAAATTGTAACGGTTTTCTCAAATTAAAAATAGACTTTTGAATAAAAATTAACCCGAGATCAAATTCTCACTAATGCCATCGGAAAGAGCTTAAAAAATGCGTTGGGACTGATACTCTAAAGTCAATTTTTAACAGCTGTCAAGGGTTAAATTTTTGAAAAATTGAAATTGTAACGGTTTTCTCAAATTAAAAATAGACTTTTGAATAAAAAATAACCCGAAATCAAATTACCATTTATGCTATCGGAAAGAGCATAAAAATAGGTTAGGACTGATACTAAAAAGTCAATTTTTAACACCGGTCAAGGGTTAAATTTTTGATAAATTGAAATTGTAACGGATTTCTCAAAATAAAAATAGACTTTTCGTCTAAAAATTGACCCGAGATCAAATTCTCACTTATGTGATCAGAAAGAGCATAAAAAATACGTTAGGACTGATACTAAAAAGTCAATTTTTAACACCGGTCAAGGGTTAAATTTTTGATAAATTGAAATTGTAACGGTTTTCTCAAATTAAAAATAGACATTTGAATAAAAATTAACCCGAGATCAAATTCTCACTAATGCCATCGGAAAGAGCATAAAAAATACGTTAGGACTGATACTAAAAAGTCAATTTTTAACACCGGTCAAGGGTTAAATTTTTGATAAATTGAAATTGTAACGGTTTTCTCAAAATAAAAATAGACATTTGTCTAAAAAATAACCCGATATCAAATTACCATTTATGCCATCGGAAAGAGCATAAAAAATACGTTAGGACTGATACTAAAAAGTCAATTTTTAACACCGGTCAAGGGTTAAATTTTTGATAAATTGAAATTGTAACGGTTTTCTCAAAATAAAAATAGACTTTTCGTCTAAAAATTGACCCGAGATCAAATTCTCACTTATGCGATCGGAAAGAGCATAAAAAATACGTTAGGACTGATACTAAAAAGTCAAATTTTAACACCGGTCAAGGGTTAAATTTTTGATAAATTGAAATTGTAACGGTTTTCTCAAATTAAAAATAGACTTTTTGTCTAAAAATTGACCTTACATTAAATTTTCGCTTATGCGATCGGAAAGAGCATAAAAAAATACGTTGGGACTGATACTGAAAAGTCGATTTTTAACACCGGTCAAGGGTTAAATTTTTGATAAATTGAAATTGTAACGGTTTTCTCAAATTAAAAATAGACATTTGTCTAAAAAATAACCCGAGATCAAATTCTCACTTATGCCATTGGAAAGAGCACAAAAAATACGTTAGGACTGATACTAAAAAGTCAATTTTTAACACCGGTCAAGGGTTAAATTTTTGATAAATTGAAATTGTAACGGTTTTCTCAAATTAAAAATAGACTTTTTGTCTAAAAATTGACCTTACATTAAATTTTCGCTTATGCGATCGGAAAGAGCATAAAAATACGTTAGGACTGATACTAAAAAGACAATTTTTAACACCGGTCAAGGGTTAAATTTTTGATAAATTAAAATTGTAACGGTTTTCTTAAATTAAAAATAGACATTTGTCTAAAAAATAACCTGATATCAAATTACCATTTATGCCATCGGAAAGAGCATAAAAAATACGTTAGGACTGATACTAAAAAGTCAATTTTTAACACCAGTCAAGGGTTAAATTTTTGATAAATTGAAATTGTAACGGTTTTCTCAAATTAAAAATAGACTTTTTGTCTAAAAATTGACCTTACATTAAA
The DNA here is from genome assembly GCA_032873175.1 of Leptopilina drosophilae. Lineage (NCBI taxonomy): Eukaryota > Metazoa > Arthropoda > Insecta > Hymenoptera > Figitidae > Leptopilina > Leptopilina drosophilae. The sequence goes on from CM065478.1 coordinate 30,426,865, forward strand.
TTTTCGCTTATGCGATCGGAAAGAGCATAAAAAATACGTTAGGACTGATACTAAAAAGTCAATTTTTAACACCGGTCAAGGGTTAAATTTTTGATAAATTGAAATTGTAACGGTTTTCTCAAAATAAAAATAGACTTTTCGTCTAAAAATTAACCCGAGATCAAATTCTCACTTATGCGATCGGAAAGAGCATAAAAAATACGTTAGGACTGATACTAAAAAGTCAGTTTTTAACACCGGTCAAGGGTTAAATTTTTGATAAATTAAAATTGTAACGGTTTTCTCAAATTAAAAATAGACTTTTTGTCTAAAAATTGACTTTACATTAAATTTTCGCTTATGCGATCGGAAAGAGCATAAAAAAATACGTTGGGACTGATACTGAAAAGTCGATTTTTAACACCGGTCAAGGGTTAAATTTTTGATAAATTGAAATTGTAACGGTTTTCTCAAATTATAAATAGACATTTGTCTAAAAAATAACCCGATATCAAATTACCATTTATGCCATCGGTAAGAGCATAAAAAATACGTTAGGACTGATACTAAAAAGTCAATTTTTAACACCGGTCAAGGGTTAAATTTTTGATAAATTGAAATTGTAACGGTTTTCTCAAATAAAAAAAGACTTTTCGTCTAAAAATAAACACGAGATCAAATTCTCACTTATGCCATTGGAAAGAGCACAAAAAATACGTTAGGAATGATACTGAAAAGTCGATTTTTAACACTGGTCAAGGGTTTAATTTTTGAAAAATTGAAATTGTAACGGTTTTCTCAAATTAAAAATAGACTTTTGAATAAAAAATAACCCGATATCAAATTACCATTTATGCTATCGGAAAGAGCATAAAAATACGTTAGGACTGATACTAAAAAGTCAATTTTTAACACCGGTCAAGGGTTAAATTTTTGATAAATTGAAATTGTAACGGTTTTCTCAAAATAAAAATAGACTTTTCGTCTAAAAATTGACCCGAGATCAAATTCTCACTTATGCGATCGGAAAGAGCATAAAAAATACGTTAGGACTGATACTAAAAAGTCAATTTTTAACACCGGTCAAGGGTTAAATTTTTGATAAATTGAAATTGTAACGGTTTTCTCAAATTAAAAATAGACTTTTTGTCTAAAAATTGACCTTACATTAAATTTTCGCTTATGCGATCGGAAAGAGCATAAAAATACGTTAGGACTGATACTAAAAAGACAATTTTTAACACCGGTCAAAGGTTAAATTTTTGATAAATTAAAATAGTAACGGTTTTCTCAAATTAAAAATAGACTTTTTGTCTAAAAATTGACCTATACATTAAATTTTCGCTTATGCGATCGGAAAGAGCATAAAAAAATACGTTGGGACTGATACTGAAAAGTCGATTTTTAACACCGGTCAAGGGTTAAATTTTTGATAAATTGAAATTGTAACGGTTTTCTCAAATTAAAAATAGACATTTGTCTAAAAAATAACCCGATATCAAATTACCATTTATGCCATCGGAAAGAGCATAAAAAATACGTTAGGACTGATACTAAAAAGTCAATTTTTAACACCGGTCAAGGGTTTAATTTTTGAAAAATTGAAATTGTAACGGTTTTCTCAAATTAAAAATAGACTTTTGAATAAAAAATAACCCGATATCAAATTACCATTTATGCCATCGGAAAGAGCATAAAAAATACGTTAGGACTGATACTAAAAAATCAATTTTTAACACCGGTCAAGGGTTAAATTTTTGATAAATTGAAATTGTAACGGTTTTCTCAAATTAAAAATAGACTTTTGAATAAAAATTAACCCGAGATCAAATTCTCACTAATGCCATCGGAAAGAGCTTAAAA